>JAMQGT020003214.1:0-25616 GCA_024447675.2 Pterophyllum scalare
AACTGTCATTTACAGCGAGGCGGCTGAACAACACTTTCAAGTCAAGAACCAATTAACACACAGAAAGTCCTCTGCAGATGATTACGGCCACAAGCTTCGTTCAGTGCCTTCTAATTTTTCATCCGCGCACACGCGAGATGATAGAGCTCCCTGAAACAGAGAGATGAGTGCGCTGTGACTGGTCTCGAGCTCATTGAGCCAGCTTGTCTGAGCATCGGCAGACATGATTCGAAAGAGATTAATTTGGGTGACACTTAAAGGACGGATTGTGGGTCTCAGATGTTTCTGTTTCTGGGTGCAATATTCCCTCTACTGAGTAAACACATCTAAATGATGATAATGACACTGAAGTGAGGCAGCTGGCATCCGTTGGTTTGAACAACCACAATTAAAGCTGCAGGATTTAAAGCCACTGTGGCTGTGCTTTAATCAGTTGACCAGGCTTTTATGAGCACACGTGTGTCACACTGGTTACACTACATTACAGCTATAAACATACAGCCTTCACCATCTGCCTCTGACCTTGCTTTTCCATTCAGTCTGACTGACTCTGTGTAAGCTCTGCTAGTTTTATGTTTTTTTTTGGGCTTCTTTTTAAAAAGATGGCTGATTAAACATTTCCCTGCTCAAACCACCCCTACCAGCCAGTCGCTGGGTAATGTTCTCACTTACATATCAGCTGGGTGCTGTGGCCTGGGGTAAGAGCAGTTCATATGATATGGCCTTCTACAAGGTTTGAAGGGAGTGGAAGAGACAGGCAGCAACACCCCCAGACTCCTCTCGTTTCCTCACGTCGACTCTTCAAGAATAAAGCAAAGACCAAGTGGTTTTAAAGCCCTTCTCTCTTTTCGAGAATCAAACAGATACCTCCCAGGCTTTAAATTTTGGTGTAGAGACGTAATAGTTTCCTCCTTTAATAATAACAGCAGCTGCAGTCAGCACAAATCTATGTCAGATACAACAAGAAAACAGCCATAAAAACCTCTCAAAAAGTCCTGCATCATAACCGACCTTTCTGCTGTTCATTTAACGGGAGATTTTTTTCTTTGTTGTTCTCTTTATTTCAAAATAAATGGAGACTCCAGAGTGACAAATAGACAAACATGGTTATCATGATTATTTGATGGGGATCTTTGCATACATGGCCCAAATTTCTGCCATTCCTCCTTTTTTATACCACAGTTTTGCTATAAGGCACAGTTGCACTTCTCCACCAGGGGGTTAAAGTGAACCAGAATGATTAAATCTGATAGGCAGGTTAATGCTTATTACTGTCCAGTAGTGGCATAGAGAAACGTGGAGGGAGCATTAACTGAGTAACGTCCCAAGGAAGAGGAAAGAAGGTGATGTGCAACAGAGAGATGGAGAAAGATGTAAGAAAAAGGATGGAAAAGAAGGATCATTTCCAAAGATAGCGATTGCTCAGCAAGTAAAATTTTATTTAAAAAAAAAGGAATTTAAATCTTACATGTAATCGTGAGTTTTTAATTTTTCAATTATGTTTTTGTGAAATATGCAAAACCATTTGAAGTATGCTCATTTTGTGTTATTCGAAAGGTTGCATGGAAATACTGCTCTACACAGTTTGGTGCAGCTTAGTGCAGGCTGAACTGGTTAGTTTGCAGTACTATGGTGAAATATGGTAATGCACTATGTTAGACTGGTGCAGAGCAGGCTGTGGTGTTCATGGTCAATGTTAGGCAACAACAAGAATAGCAGACATCAATTTATATTTAAGGTGCTGCTGATTAGATTCACTCACCAAATTCTTCTTTTTATACTAGCTTTGCAGTGTCTACACTTATCTTAGGAATCCCACACCTGCAAATCCTACTTCGATCCCTGTTCACCACCAAGTACCAAAAAAAATAAAATATCAACATGCTAGTGGACCAAATTGCCCAAAGATATCTGAGAAAACGAATTAGTTAATGATAAGAGCTTACATTGCCGCCCTACTCAGAGGACAGAGAATTAAAATCTGAATCTGCAACTCCCATGCATAGCTTCATGGTAAACAGACTGGCTCTTATATAGCACTTTTCTACTCTACTTGAGCACTCAAAGCGCTTTTTTATACAACATGCCTCATTTACCCACTCATACAAGCATTTTCTTCTATGTCTAAGTGCTTTCAATCTGACATTCATGCACATTCACACTCCGATGAGCGCATCGGAGCGCAACTTGGGGTTCAGTATCCTGCCCAAGGATATTTTGGCATGCAGACTGGAGCAGCTAGGGATCAAACCACCAGCCTTCCGATTAGTAGGCGACCTGAGCTACAGCCACCCTAATAATCCATAGCTTTGTGTCCAGTCCTCAAAAATTGAATGTTTGGTTTGTTTTTCCACCAGCTAGAGGCAGCTATTTACAGCTATTTACCTTTTTAAATCCTCTGTATGCTACCTGCACAGCACTACAAAGTAGACAGACACAGTTAGAGGCTAGCTGGTGGTCACAATGGAGGATTCTGGGGCTAAACATGCTTCGCTCAACTTTCACTAAAGAATCAAAAGCAATGTATATTGGATGTTCATTATAATTTCATAACATGTAGAGCTACCTGCACTCACTCTCATGTAACCAAGTTGTGCTCTTCTCACCGACAGGTGCACAAATTCTATTTTGTTTCTTGTGCTGCTTTGAAGTTTATATGCAAACACAACAAGTAAATATTTGTATATTTTCTTTCTCCTCGAGGCCCAAAATGTAATAGCTGGGCACCGCGCACATCATCCACCTCCACAGATGAACTTGTAATTTGTCGAGGAAGTTAGCGTCCCTCAAAAAGCTCTTTTTAAAATTAACCTTTAAGAAAAAAAAAACAATGGCATCCACTGACACAGCCAGAGGCTCTTAGTGTGTGAAAACTAACATTACTTTCCAAGGAACAGTCACATCAGTCATGCTAGGAAGGATGATCCTTTACACTGTCAGTACAGTGAAGTACAGTACAACTGCCATTGCAGAGCATGCTGCATTGAGGATGCTTTGTGTGGATACGAACCACTCTGAACTCACGTGTTTCCCCTCATTGTAGAGATGTGGAGTGTCTGGGAGGATGCTGGTTTTTGGTTTTCTCCTCAAATGGGAAAATCCAAACCATAAATTGTGTTGATGAGTAGGTCCCAGACATTAATATGAAACTACTGCTATCTAACCTAACCTAATTTAGTTCAAGAGGAAAAACCACACAGTGTACAGTCATGCACAGTTCTCATCTAACCCTGCCCACATTTCCAGAAAAATCTAACTAAATTCAATTTGTTTTTGTTAACACTGATTACAGGGAAATATTCCAGTGTGAGTAACTTATAATGAACAATGCTGAACCCATTAAGTGGAGAGAAGCATATGTAGAGGAAAAAAACAAAAAACAGATAATGTTGATTGAGGGCGTTGTGAGATGTTTCCACAGCACTCTCATTACCAAAATAATTGTAGAGCAACACCCAAGAAAAGCATGTATAAGCCTAATTATGCACATATATTTTGCGCGGTGCGGTGTGACTGCAACAGTGCACATTCATCATCTCATCAATGAACGCAGGAACAAATGAGCAATGCTTGCTTCAGTACAGCCAAGGGCAATTTACACAGAGTAACAAAAATAAATAAATAAAAATTACAGTTTATATATGATTATGTAATGTTACACACCTTTAAAGAGTGAGGCTGGAACAAGAGGGGATGCTGCGTAAACTCATCAGCACTGCTTTCTGTGACTTTGTGTGCAATCACTGCCTCCTCGTTAATTCTACTTTTAAGATAAAGGGATGTAAAAAGGTGTGTGTGCATGTGAACATGATGGAAAACGTTCTGAGAATACAGCCCTGTGCAAAAGTCTTGACTCACCCCTCATTTCTTTATATTTTGCTTTCAAGGAGCCAGACTTTCTTATAATTTTCAAAACAGTCTTGAGCAATACTTTTCCAGGCTTTCTGAAGGTCTTTCAAAGTTTTCCTTTGGATATAGGCTGCTGTTTCACTCATTTTCAGTCCAGTTCTTGTATCTGACCAATTTCAGAGGAATGTTTTTTTGTTTAAGCCACTTAACACTGACCTATGAATCATTCCAGCATAAATTAGGCACCTAACTCAAGGGATGAACCAGTGTCGTAGGTACACAGACAACTTCACAAAAAAAGAAAAGAAAAACAACTTTAATTTTTTATGAAAAATGCCAAAGACAGGAGTTTAATAGAAATCAAATAGCATTTTTGCACCTACAAGGTGACTGCCAAAGAGCTTTTGGCTAAAACCTGGCATATCTGAGCATAGTGTGCAGTGTGTCCTTACAAAATTTGAGAAAACTGGACAAGTGGAGGACAAAAGAAGAAATGTGTAAAATATCTACAGCAGATGAACAGTATCTAAAAGTCATGTTCTTAATAAATAGGGGGAAAAAAATCCAGCAAAGACATGACACAGGACCTGAGAGATGCATGTGGTCCTTCAGTTGGTTCATCTACTGTTCACTGAGGCCTCATGAGAAATGGTCTCAGTGGAAGGGTGGCTGTCAAGAAGTAATTCTTAAGGAAGGGAAACAGAGAAAAGGCTGAGGTATGTCAGATTACACAAGACCTGGACTGAAAATCAGTGGCAAAAAGTCTGATGGAGTGATGAATCCAAATTTGAAATGCTTGGTTCAGCTCATCATCAGTATCTACAGAGGAGTTCGGGAGAGAGGCACAGCAGTGTTTGATGGGCAGCAGTATCATTTTCAGCATGACAAAGACCCTAAAACACACTGTAAATGCAGTAAAAGCATACCTGGATATAAAAATAAAACAAAAACACTATCAGTCTTGGATTGACCTCCTCAGAGCCCGGATCTCAACATTGTTGAAGCAGTGTGGGATCATCCTGACAGAGAATGGAATAAAAGGCAGCCAAGATCCAAAGAAGAATCCTGGAGAACTATTCCTGATGTCTACTTCAACCTATTAGAATTATACAATTATATGTTTTTTGATTCATGTATGTTTGCACATCTCACTAAATCACTGCGCCTCTAGCAAAAAGTTTTTTTTTTTAAAAAAGAGGGGTGGCTCAAAAATTTTGCACAGTATTTGAACAGTGTATATTTTACCCTTTTGCAAAGGTTTCAGTTTTACAAAGAAATGAACTCCTTATTAAAATCTGCTAAATCATATTGCTTTGAGAATGCCCCAAAGGCATAATCCCTCTCCTGTGATTTATGGTTTCTCCTCCGGAGAGGTTCTTTTTTCCTTTTCCCCGAAAACTGTAAGAAATACAGAAGCATTTAGAAAATTCTTCATTTGTTGATTTTCTGGTAACACTTCACATAAAAAGACTAATTATTAAATGCAAGAAACACATTCTGTACCAAGACAAATATGCAAGTGACAAGGCTGCAACAGCAAAATTACAGAAAAATTATCAATTCACCCCTGAAGTATGAAAATCCTCTCAATTGTGAACAGACAGATATGAGTGTGGCATCAACCATCTCACCTAACTCTACAGAAAGTGATTGAAAATTTACAAAAAAATATTGTTTTAACTGCCTGGTTTATAATTTATCATGATACAGATTTAAAAGGTTAAAGCCGTACTGACTTGTGAAAGAAAAATCTGACCACTGAGTCACTTTGGCTACCATTTTTCCACCATGATATTTCACAGCCTTAAAAAAAAAAAAAAGCACCGCAGATCTGCGTCACATGGTGACGCCTTCTCAGCGCTTAACTCAATTAAAACCGAGAAGGCGTGGTTCTTCTGAAAACACAGCACAGCCTTGGATGAAAGACAAGTCAATGCCACATGGAGAGAATCGATGCACTGAGCAGTCATGTTCGAGATCTGCTACTCCTTGTTTACGCGCCTCAGACTGAGGATGAAAATAAGAGGTATAGCCTTGTTGTTCACCAGAGAGCAGATTCCAAAAGAAGAAATAGCAGGGGAGGTTTTTTTTTTTGTTTTTGTTTTTGGATCTGTTTGAATAAAAACATCAGTTAACTCTGCAACATGATTTAGCAGCAGTACATACAAATACAAATATGTATATTTATACAAATATATTTAAAATATAAATTATGCGATGGAAATATCAGAAATATGTGCAAAAAAACAAATGCAAAAAAAAAAATACCAAGCAGTAATTTTACTTGATTACTACAACTACTCCATATGGATTATGGTTATTGTGTTTTCCACTGTGTGTGTGTCCCAGATCTGGATTAGTGGTTTTGTTTGCTTTTAATGCAGCGAGGTGCTTTGAGTGGAGTCAGCATTTTGCTCTACCGCTGGCTCTGTGCACTTGTGCTTTGTTTGCCCCCTCATTTTTAATTTCACGGCTGTGTGATTAACTTTCAAGGGCATTCCTGCTCCAATTAATTTCTGTCATTTCTCAATGTTGTCTACAAAACACCTGAATAAAGCATTACTGAGCACATAAGGTAAATGTCAAATGATTCGCACATATATTCTGCATTCAGGGCTATTTTAATCTCTTTATCTCTACAAACACCTTCCTGCTCCTGAAAGAAAGAAAAAAGATGCACTGGGTCACAGCTGCATTGGCATTAAACAGATCCCACCTACAGGAGCTCCAGCTGAATCACTCCACTAAACCTAAATGCAAAAAGACATTCTTTTTCCTTCACTTTTCTGCTTTGAATTATGAAATGCACGTCGCCAAGTGTCATCTCTGCAGCAAAATGAATGCACAAATGAACCCCCACACTTACATAAATATTAATAAGGATTGTCACCCACAAACTAACTATTAGCATATGAAAATAACTAGCTGACAATCAAGGATCCCGGGTGTGAGAACCTCCTCTCTATATTTAGGTGGTCGCAACAGCAGGTAAAATACAAACTTTTAATGATTTAAGGTAGTTTTTCACAAGGCCTTAAAGGTTTGTACTATAACACCCACATGCACAACAACAAAGGGAAGTGAGCATTGTGCAATGGACCAACTCGAAACCTAAAACCCCCTCAATTTATCAAAGTGGCCCCACAAATCAATGTGGATTACTTTGGGAGAAAGCATTGCTCATGTGGCAGTGCATTTCCATTACCACACAACAATATTGGCCTGTTGGGAGGCCTTGGTAATTTTGTCTATTGATCAAATCACAGGCAAAGATCACATCATCGTGTCTTAGTTTAGGCAATAACTCAAAAACAGAAAACGCGAAACCATCATCTCAGTATGGATAATAGCAAATAGACCACGCTCGCACAGCTATGAGCACAAACACACTGCACGGCACAAACTCTGATCGCACAATCACATCACTGCAGAGGTAGGACCAGACTCAGGTAACATATTGCCAAATAATAAAGGGATTATCCCTGTAATCCAAATGGTGAACATATCCTCCACAGCAGTAGGTGTCACCTTGTCTGATGTCAGTGCAGCTCCACCATGTAATGATGAGAGGAGATTCCAACCCACCTGAGAAATTCAGATAAGCCAAGTAATCCAAATATGTACAGTTCAGGCCTTGAAGGAAGAGTCAGAAAAACATGTTTATTCAACTTTCTGGAAAGTTAAGTGTGAAACTTGTTCACATACATACCACAAAGAACTGGCAAAGGGAAAAAAAACTAAGCCTGGCCATAGACTGTATATAGGAACATGGCCACTGTGACACCAAATAAAGTACTGGTTTTTGATGCTTCGTTATGAAGATTAAGTTTTAGGGAGACAGGAAAAAAGACAAACTATGAGCCAGAGTTTAAATTTAACGACTAATGATTAAATGCAATAGCCGTGTACAGAGACCTAGAGACCAATTTGTGACCGCCTGGCAACCACCAGCAGCTAGGAAAAAGTGAGGAGTCCCTGACCAGTTGTGAGTGTTTGCTGGAAGTTGCTGGCAGTCACTGAAGTTGACTGCTAAAGTCTCAATCATGCAGGCCTAATGATCAGTCAGTAGCCTGGTAAGTATATTCTCCAGCCAGTTGATGAGTGGTTGCAGGAGGCTGCATGCTGTCACAAGGTGAAATTGTCGCAAAGAGGTATAATCATGGTGCTGCACTGAAAACCTTCCTGGCTGCTAGCAAATGGCTGCAGTAGTCTCAATTTTGTATGAAAGAAAACCCTTACTGATTACTAAACAGTAGAAAAACTGAACAGTGGGATGCAAACTGGAATTGGAGCACTTTTGTGTTTAAAAGTAAATGTTGTGCCTTTTGAAACATTGGTTTTGGCAGTAAGGCACAACTTTGACTTTGAACATTCTCCATTCGTGGACTTTTTCAGGTTTCAATCCTGCTTGGTGTTTGAAAGCAGACTAACATCTTCCGAGCAAATGATGAAGATAATGGGCAACTATAGCAATCTACTAGCAACAAAAGCAATCACAAGGAGGTTTTTGATCCAGAAGCGTCTTTGTAACCAATTTCACCCAGTGACAGCCAGCAACCTCCTGCAAATACTCACTGCGTGGAAAATACAACTTTTCCCCAACCAGTTGCCATCTGGTCTCTAGGCTTGTGTGACTGAGACCCAAGTTATCAGCTAATGCTAACAAGGTGCCTGTAGGGCTGCAACGCACAGATACTGATACCTTTGAATGCTAAGTAATATACTAATAAAATAAAACTAGGCAGGCTCTTGTTACCAGCCTACAGATACATTAATCTGTTCTGCTCATTTTAACATGCAGGAAATTTATGTGACTGATTCACTTCTGGGGCCAAATGGCAATTCCAGTTTTTTACATTTTATTTCCCAACAATTCAAGTGTTACATGGTCCTTGTTGATCTGTACAAACAGCATTTCTAGTGGGTTCAATGGACAGATATGAGAGTGTTATCAATCTATAAATATATTGCCTAAAATGTTCAAATAATGGAGTAGTTAGCCGTTTATAAAGATGAAGGCTCAAAAGGCCTTCGTTTCTTACTTTGCAAACCCCTGGAAATGATCCTACTTCAATTTCATTTCCAATTTACAAAAGGGACCTTTCTTTTGTACAAACAGAGTTTCACAACCTCCCATGGCCCGATGAAAAGAAAAGGTAAATCCACTAAACCCAGTCATTTGGAGTATGCCCAAAACCTCTCCTTGAAGCTTCATAGAATAGACCTAAATCATATTCGAGCACCTCCTCTGCACTAAACCTGATTAAAATATCATCTCTGCATAAATACAAACATCAGCTGACTCTGGAAAGTGACACAGAAGGACACACTGTGTGGCGAGAATGCTAATAATGGGAGTCCTGTCAACACGTCAGCTCACACACACACACACACACACACACACACACACACACACGCCTCTGTCCACTTAAGATCTGTTACAGTTGTAATAAGAAATCATGTATGTGGCCAAAAACCAGCTATCAGAATCACATTCCTGCAAGCTGATCAATTTATTTCATCAATGTTGGTATTTTCCTTCATATGGCTGTGTTGCAAAATAATTAAGTCAGATTTCCTATGTGTTGCTTTTAGAAATTTGGGACACATCCAAGTCTTTCTTCTATACTTTTTTCAGACTCAGAGGTAATAAAAAAGTTCCAAAACCTTTCCAGGCCTACTCCCCCACCACACACACACACACACAAAAATAGTTCAGATATCAATAATCGAACTGAAAAAGATTCTGACCTATCAGTAGAATCAGTGATGCCATTAGTATCAGTTACATCCTATTATTATCTATCCCTTGCCACAAGTTGTTTCATCAAGAGCAGAAC
Organism: Pterophyllum scalare; assembly: GCA_024447675.2. Lineage (NCBI taxonomy): Eukaryota > Metazoa > Chordata > Actinopteri > Cichliformes > Cichlidae > Pterophyllum > Pterophyllum scalare. The sequence goes on from JAMQGT020003214.1 coordinate 9,690, forward strand.
CAACATTACAGATCAGCTTGTTTCCCTTGTGTTTCCCTTTTTCCTTTTTTGGAAATCCGATTAGTGTTTCTCCAGTGTGGGGAAAAAGAATAACACAAACTCTCATGTTAAAAACTCAGGACTATCCATCTACAAATTGATTATTCATCACATTTACATCCTGCTGCAAACATTTGCAAATGCAGCACATCAGTATTCATCCTCCGATACAATCACCTCTGAGATAAACGCATTATGTGACGATACCAGTACTTCTCTGAAACAGAGCTCTGGGCGCTGCCCCAGACGAGGGACAATCAATCCTGCCACAAGTTTTGTTTTGTAATTTGTCCTCTTGGTAGATGTGAGAACACTACAGCCATTGCATGGGCAAAAACCTAATTTAACATGCTTTAGCTTGTTCACTTTGTCCTCTGTCACTACAGTGACATAGCTGTGCAACTTCTTGATCCCCCTACCACAATGTTACACTGATCTGGAAAGGGAAGGTGCAAAAGGTAACATGTTGTTCTGACTGTAGTCAGTGTTGGTGCAACACTGACAGACCGGGGTGGCTTAAAGTCTCAACAAATGCAATTATTTGTTGTAGCAATGGTGACTTGTGCTAGCTGGTCTGTCTGCTCAAGACAAGAGTGGGAGCTTTAAGGCAAGCAAAGAAGGCTTTTTTATTACTATTATTATTATTATATTTAATTAATGGATTTTGTTTGCAGGTACATAAATGTGCTCATTAAGGCACAGTATAAAAATTGGCTATAAAAAAGAAAAAAAAAAACCTTTCAGGAAGTACACTGTGGCATGCTGCCCCCGCAATGTGCTTTCATAAGCAGAGGTTCAATTCTGCTCTGGCTTTGACTGACAGTGTGACATTTTGATCACATCCTCACTTGTTTCAAAAGCACTGCTGCCCTTCCATGTTTGAAGTCCACAGGTCCTCTGTTGTTTTTTGACTGCCAGCCGTTCAAAGACAGCTGCTGCTTCGTCTCCACGTACACAGATTCAAATGTGGCCTGAGGTCTCCTTTGATGTGCTATCAGCAACCCACTCGCCAAGCAGGTCACTTATGCTCGATGATTTAAAAAAAAAAAAAAAAGATTATTATGATGATTATTATTCCACTGTCAAAGACCTCACATTTGACTCTAAAATGCTGCAAGGCACCCAGGTCCTGTGTCTGTTGCCGTGCTTTACACGAGATGTTTGCACTGATATGCAGTGTTTGGTTTTCTGCAAATGTCACGCTGTGCATTAAGGCCAAACATCTCCACTTTGGTCTGGTCTGCTCAAAGGACACTGTTCAAGAAGTCTTGTGGTTTGTTCAGATTCAACTTTGCAAACCTAAGTTGAGCTGCCATGTTCTTTTTAGAGAGAACTTAGAATCACCAATCAAATCTAAGATGCCTGACTCTGGACTGTGGGAGGGAACACCAACCAAAAACCCACAGAGGCACAGGGAGAAGATATAAACTCCACTCAGAAAGGCCACAGCCAACCAGTTCATTAAATAAAATCATAAGCTTCCTTCAACTAAATCATCCCCCTTTGTTTTTGCCACTGAATTGCACTAGCAACACCATCCCCTGATCTGGCAGACAGCCATAACTTTGGAAGTAAAGCACTGCAAAAATTATCCAATACGAGCATAGTTTCTGGTAGGACCCATCTCATGCAGTGTCTCACTACTAACAAAATGTCACTACATTTGATCATGTTGCTGGGGGCAACCAACAATGGTGAATCAGCTGTAATGGAGGAACAGGAGCAGAAAGAAACACATAGACTGTGAGCTGAGAAACAGGGTGAGTCAGAGAGGAAAAAAAAACAAGTAGCTCCAGAGATGGTGCAGAATACAGACATGGCTTTACACTTATTATCCCGTCCGGTCTAACTGCTTGAAGGATCCTGCAGAAAGTACAGGAGAAACCAGCTGTACATACACAAACACATGTACAAACTAGAGTTGTCAAAACACTTTTTTTAAGTCCTCCAGTGGCAGCTAATGAGAGGGATACAGAGGCAGCAGACTCATTAGTCCACTGAACCGCAGCTGTAATTGACTTCAACCAAAAACATTTCACTCTCCTTCCTCGTCCCACTAATAGAAGTCACTCTTCTCTGAGCACTTTGTTGTGCCATTGCTTTCATATTTCTTGCCTGCCTGTCACTTCACCACAGATGCGCCTGACATGCGCTAAAGAGAGCTCTCTCTCTTCTATCAGCATCTTGCATCTTCTTTGTAACGCCCATTTGAGAAGGCAACAAGAGGGAAAAAAAAAGAAAGAAAAAGACATGTATCCCACCTCAATTCCCTCACCACCCTCAAATAATGCTGAATTTCAACAAGCCATGGTAACTGTCTCCGGTTACCATAGTAACCAACCTTGACAAGGTCACAATCGAAGTAGATGTTTAACGACAATACCGCTTCTATTTTCACAATTACTGGTGGATCGTCATCACACCGAGATGCTTCCACGCCGGATCATAAGCTGCATTTTTTTGGAGGACTATGGAGCTTAGAGGAGTGTAACGCAGCATGCATGCTGCGGATCTGTGAAAGTATTGCAGGGCGCTGGTAGCTCCAACAGTCTCATAAGGCAACAAGTGATTTTCTAGGTGTTTGCCCTCCATCTGCCTTCACTCGGCTGCTGATTGTGGTGAATCTGTCAAAGAATTTTCTCTTTTTTCCTGCAGTTAGTAAAGCACTGAAAAATGGTGGTGTGACTGAAATGTTTTTGTTTTTTGTTTTTTTTGGAAAAGTGTTTTATTTTATCATTTCCATGACACCATCTCAAAATCCCTAAGTATTACTAAGTATCTCCTTCCCAGAAAAAATATACAGAATATCAGAGAAGCTCTTACAGACTGCAGCAGCCTCTAATACTGCATCTTTCTACCCTGCACGCTGTCCACTTTCATGCCCACAGCTTCCTTCACAATTGCAACACAGTGGAATAAGAATGAGAGAGACATCAAAAAAGAACACTGAAAACCTAGTAAAACTGTTTTACTTCCTCAATTTTCAAAGTCAGGTGAAAACTGAAAAGATTTTAGATGTGAGTAAACATCAATAATAATCTAGGATATTGTGTATTTAGATGAAACACGCACAGTTTCCTCCTATTCAGACAAGAGCAAACAAACTGGTGCAGTGCCGCACAAACACACAAGAGCTTCAACCAACAAGTTCCTTAAATATTATCAACATACTTTCATTTTATTGTTTACTGTTAAAAAAAATGTCAAAAAGGAAAGAAAAATGTCCAACATCTGTTTACAATGAAAACCACAGACTGTATAGAAAAGATGGCCAGTCAGAGTTATGGACAACTGTTTTGAAGCCTTAACTTTGGTCATCTCCAGCTGAGAAACCAAGGGACACTTGTCAATCAAAAGGTAGCCACAAAATTATCTATAAGTCGGTGGCTCAACTGGCAAACAAATCATGCACATTTGGAGAAAATGACTCCAAGTTTAAAAGGGCAAAGTGACCCAATTTGAAAAAACCTGGTCTCCATTTTTACATTACACCCAGAACGGATTCCTCCCATCACACCCAGCATGTACTTTGAACAAAAATGTGGATAGATAATATAAATCATATGCTAAGAACCCAACCTTATCCCCTTTAGTGTACTATTTCTATTTGTTTAACCCAAAATTGTCATCTGTCTTTGTTATTTTTTTGCAAAATGACCAAAAAAAAATAAAAAAAAATCACAAGGCAACCACACCCTAAATCATAAACTGCTTTAGAGACCATAAATTAATCTGGAAAATGTTCACAGAGGTCATAAATCTAGTGAACAGTAGAGCTGTTTTCCCATAGACTTCTATTTAATCAGATTATTTGATGGCTGTTTAGCAGGCAAACCAATGTTCACATGGCAAACTGTGTCTGTCTTTTATATGCAGTGAAAAATAGAGCAACATTAAATCAACTCAGCAGAGGAAAAAGTAAAAGGAAACAATCCAATCAGTTATCAAAACACTTCTTAATGCTCCTTCAATCAACTCCTGCTCTTCGAGCTCTAAAATATGCACATGCAGAGACGGTTTCATGCAGAGAGATTGCTGGCTCTGGTCCTCTCCCTTACTAAGCATAGACCATAATGTTTAGTGAAGAAAAAAAAAAGCTTATAAACAACATCATTTTGAGGATTGCGCTGCAGTACTATAGTATCGATAGAGACTTGTGCAGAATAAGGAGTTAAAGTTATAAAGTGTATAAACTGGAAATGATTTTTGCTTCGTTTGTTTCTGTGGTTTCACGTTTGTTTTTCCTCACATAATAAAAAAAAAGTAAAAGTGGCCTGGTTTTAAATATATATAGAAAAACACTTCAACCACTGTATAATGTTTCAGACTGAAATAAATCCTTCATTGTCTACTAAGCTTGTGGGGAATAACCCCCACCAGCCCAACCCCACCCCCACCCCAACCCCACCATGCCTCCTCCTGAAATTTTAAAGTGCAATCCCAGAAGTGCTCACACTTCTACAGCCACAGCTGAAACATGGATCCTGCAGAGACGCAACCTCCAGGGACAGAAACAGGCAGCGAGTCGGATCAAAAAGAGTGCAGCTTATGAGCGGGTAGGAGGGAGATGAGGCATGCTAACCAAGCTGAAGCAATGCCAGAGGAAACACTGGCAAGAAGAAGCTTGAAACATCAACCTGCGGCAGGAGCTGATGGCCTGGGGGCAGCTGGCCTCCTTCGTGCTGAGCAAACACTCACATTGCCAATCATTCTCTGCAGCAATCCTCCCTTTTTTCTTTTTTTTTAACTTCAGCATAAATTTCTTCCTCTCCGTTTTATAGCAATTTAAAAGAAAAAAGAAAAAAAGAAGGAAAAAATCTACTTGTGAATTTAGAGGGAAAACAGAAACCCTCACAATCCAATTCAAGCCTCAGGGCCGCTTGAAATAAATTAGCGTTTAGTACTATTCCCTGTAGGAAGAAACACTCAGGAAAAACTCATCTTCTCCAAATCTTTGATGTCTTTCCACTGCACCACAACAAAGTCAACAGATACTTAAAGATGCAAAATGGGACTAGCAGCTAATATGGGGATGAAGATAAGTTAATCTGAAAAGACAAAGTCATCAGTGTTTACGACAAGACAATTAAAAAGAGAAACTGAAACCAAGGTGTGCACTGGGAGACTGCCAGCAGACAGACAGATCGGCAAAGGTGAAGTTACAAAGCAGGACAGTAATGCAAAGTGAAAATAAGATGCTTAAATGTGTTTTCTGTATTTTTTTCCCCTCCTTTTTAAGCTTTAATATGTTCGACTGTCAAATCAATCAGTGCTGCACTTTGTTCTCTCTCTTTCTCGGTCTTCTTTTCTGCTGTTTCACACTCATATACACACTCAGTGGATGTACAAATATGCACTAAGTCCTTGGAAAATGTCCAGATATTAACTTATTGGCCTGCATCGCTCTTGCCAGGTCCATCAGTATCGATCAAACAACAACAAGAGCAGAAAACCACAAAGAAATGCATCATTCGGGCGATTTAAATGAAGAATGACTTAAAGATTATGTTGCTGGACTCTACTGGGAGACAATGGCCATTACATTATGCATTAGGTGACAAATCTGATCACTGCTCTTTTACACTGTGTGTGTGTGTGTGTGTGTGTGTGTGTGCGCATGCTTTCTACTGAACGGAAAATGCTCCCTCTGATTGAGTGACCTTTCGTTAGCCATTAACCGCTGTTAAAGGTTCGAACTCTGACCTGGAGAATTCATCTTCAAGGCTCACCTGTCCAAAGAGACAGATTTCATCCTTGGTACCCCTTTCCAACAGGAAAGTGATGCATATTCCTCATGCTGCAGTATTATCACCATATGTCAGATGGCACAAAGAGTGGAAGTCTTTCCGGCTCAAAAAAAGACAAGATATTCTCACAATATGGGATCTTGCAATTGTGTTGAATATTTTTTGTTGCCTGCCGCAAATGTCTCCCTGACTAACTTACACACGAACTACACTGCTCAAAAAAACCCACTTTTTAATCAGAGTATAGCAAGTCAGTTAAACCTCTGGGATATTGATCTGGTCAGTTAAGTAGCAGAGGGGCTTGTTAATCAGTTTTAGCTGCTTTGGTGTTAATGAAATTAACAACAGGTGCACTAGAGGGGCAGCAATGAGACAACCCCCAAAACAGGAATGGTGTTACAGGGGGAGGCCACTGACACTTTTCCCTCCTCATCTTTTCTGTCTGTGCAGGTGAATGACACACAAGAAATTGTCTGGGGCAGATTCGAACCCAGGCTGCTCCAGCAGCCTTCAGCGTATCAGTCACTATCTCAGACAGGTGAGTTATAGCAGTGCCTACCAGCGCTATAACTTTAAATAGCTGATTGAAACAAAAATGCTTTTTGAGGCATTGTCCATCCACATGTGGAGGCTGTGGTACTTAGTTTGAACGCATATTTGACAGAGTAAAACCTGCAATGCATGCACGCATTATAACGCCCGACTGATTTGTTGGCCGATATTTTAATATATTAGCTATCTGCCACTCTATCAGTACTGACGACTTGATAAAATAAATTTTTTTAAAGTAAATAAGAGATGGGGGAAACACCCTTCAGCCACGTTATGAGTGATGATGTTGCATAGTTTGTCCACCAGAGGGCACTCTGCAACTACCCTGCCCAGCAACAACCAATGGATCAACCAGCAGTGTGAAGGAGTAAATGAATAACTACACATGAAAAATGTTACGGAAATCTGTTTATGTTTTGTGCGTCTGAAAGAAGAAAAACTATGGGCTGAATAACTGATCTGTAAAATCATCAAATATCGTATTGGTTTTAAAAATGATATGAAATGATACCGGCCTTGGTGCAGCTCCTAAATTCATTCTAGCTCTTTTTCTATAAGGTCCTTTTTCCACTTGCTTCTGATTGGCTGACCCTCACAAAAGGAAGGTTTGAACTCTAGAAGGGAGGAGCTGTGTGACAGAGAAGGGCATATTAAGGATATTTGTACTCATCATCATCATCATTCAGAGTCAGGAGTAGAAAAAGCAAGTGTTTAGAGCAAAGCCTGAGCTTTTGGCTCACTGGGTTTCCTTGTAAATACAAACTGACCTCATTATTTCAAACTTCTGCCGTGTTTAATGTGAGCATCCAACACTGTAAAAGTATATATGACAGAAAATAAGGGAAAGTAGGCCAATTTTAACAGCAATTCATCAGCCAACTACAGCTCCCCTAAAATTTGCACAACATTGCATAATGTCTTCTCAATTATCCAGGACAGGCACTCACTATCTGCTATAAAATCTGTTTTTTTTTTTTAACTTTACACTTCAGGTATGGCACTAAGGCTTTGCAGTTTGGCCCTTCCTGTACCTATGTTTATACCAGAAAGTGCATGTACTGTACATGCCTGCACTGAAAATATTAAACTAAGTATGAACAGTATCAGCATCTTTTGTAAATCTAACACTCTTGCTCATACATATAGAGAACCTGTGTGAAAGGTTGTGGAGCAGGGTTAGGGTTATTGTGGAGATCTGGTCTTTTGTTTGTTTTTTTATGAATGCACACCTTATAAAATGTCACTGTGACCACAAAAAAAAAAGTTTTCTCCTCTTGGAACAAGGTTCACTTGGACTCTTGCTTGGAGGCTGCATTGTTATGCTGCTGTACTAAAACTGAAATGCCTCTTAGGCTGTCCTGGGGCTCTTGACTGACCTTTCATATTGTCTGATTAACCTCTTGAAACTGCTTTCAGCAGAGAGGCCGGCTACTTTTTGTGAAAGTGGGAGAGAAACAGAGAATAAGATCAAAGAAGAAATACTTTAGAGCAAAGAAATGTTTTATTCCTCCCCTGCTTTCTGTTACGGAGGAGTATCTGCAGCCTGTAGTCAGTGCCTGCCTTGATAAACTCACTTTGTTGCTCACCCCATGTGTATACATCTCTAGACAGCATTCAACCAGATAAAGATGCACAAGCTATACAACTCTTATTCCTACTCTAGCCTCAAATAGGCAGATACAAAGAAGGGCATATTCACACACCTGTGACCTCCCCTCCCACATGTGTACACACATAAAAGCGCCATCCCAAACAACACTAGTTGCTAATCATAGAACAAAGAGAGACTCCAGTCAGCAGGCTTTTCCACTGATCAGCTATAGAAAGCAGCAGGGAGGGTCGGCAGACCGCTTTGTTACACCAGGAAGAAGATACAGTTCAATTGCAGGTAGGGGATAAAAGTCAAACCCGTCAACAAAGCTCCATATGTCTAGCTGTCTGTCTGTTATCAGACTCCCACACTGTTTGTGGCCTGTTGTGACATGCCACTGAAAACACATTTTTATTTTAGTATAAAAAAAGAAAGAAAACCCTTTGTAAACATCTTCCCTGAGGTCAAAGCCAATAGGAAGAAGACGACATCTGACTCTTCGCTGAAAACTAGCCTTTCAGTCCAAATAAAGGCTGAGTCTGCTTCATAAAGCCCCCCTTTCCTGTAAGATTTGACATAAAAACAGTTGCAGGATAAGCGTAAGCACAGGTGTTGAATAGCTGAACCACCTGTGCGTGCCCCCCCCCTCAGTGTGACACCTCCATCTTTTAAAACCAGCAACAGAATAACAAATCTCATGTTAGACATTTGCCTCTGGTCGTTTTTCTATCTCCCTCCCTCCCCGTGAGCTCAGTTCAATCCCGCTGGCCTTTTCTATTCGACAGTCTGCAGGCAGACCTGCTGGCGGCCGGGTCAGAGCTGCTTGTAAAGAAGTGCAGCATCAAGCATTCTGTCTGACACGTTCTCGGGCTGTGGGTCAGACTAACATCCAGCCACACCACAAACAAGGGCCAGCAGAGGAAAGAAAAGGAGGATTTATGAGGGGAATCCGTGATCTCTGCACACTGAAATACATCAAGCATTCCAAACATAAAACTATTTCCCTAAACACATGGACCCTCTCTATCTCTGTGTCTCTCTGCTCTGTCCTCCTGGACATATCTACAGGGGTCAGCTCAGGTCTGAAAACATCCAGAAAAAGAGAAAACCTACAGCTTTCATCAACCAGCTCCACACTTCAGAGATCAAAGCGATGCATAATGGAGGCTTTTTTGCATTTTTTTTTTGTGCATGTATTTGGGTGCACAGAAAACTGTCTGTGAATACAAAAGACTGTACATAGAGATAAAATGTGTGAGTAAAGATGTGTTTAATCATTGTGAGGAATTTAAGGATACCCTCCAGTCATGATGTGTATTTTTTTCCCACAAAAAGCCTGAACTTTTAATTGGCTTGTTAAACATTATTTAAATAAATAAATAAATAAATAAAAAATTACACCCTCTCCCTCACTGAAAACAATATATCAAGATGCTAAATGAGTACAAGATGATGGCTTTTTCCCTGAGTGGACATTTCTCTTTGGACTGGTACTGGAGGATTCATGTCTCCACACTTATCCAATTCAGGGATAGCCTGAATTGGATAGGCCGGAGCCTATCCTAGCTGTCATTGGGCGGGGGCAGGATACACCCTGGACAGGTTGACAGTTTATCATAAGGTTAACACATCATCACACTTGCTTCCAAATTTGAGGCAGTTTCACATATTTTGGACAATTTTGGAAAAATTAATTTGGGACATATCCAGAATTGTCCTGTCTCACGTGTAGCACAAAGCAGGAGACCAACAGTGTCAGATGCAGTCTCGCTTGGCTTAGGTGAGAGTGCTGCTGAAGCAGAGGGTGCAGAGGGTGCTGGAGCCTAGTCCAGTTGTCACAGGGCAAAAGGCGGGGTACACTGTGGACAGATCACCAGTCCATCACTGGGCCAGCTCAAACATCCACGTTAAAATACAAAAAAAACAAAACATATATAAATAGAAAAATTTTGCTGAGGTGGGGGGCCTCCAATTATTTCTGTTTGTGTAATTTACCATATAAAATGCGACACTAGTTGTAGGAATATAATTCAATGAGTCAAAGGTTCCGAACAGCCCTGAATCTTTGTTTTTGATTAGTGCTATAATTACACAACACGTTTGTCATCTGATTCAACGCCTCTGCAAGCGTGATGCATACTGCACGTTCAGCACCAGAATAGCATGAAGAGCACCACGCTGTGTTGGCGTGCACATGTTGCTTCTGGAAGTGATGATTTTGTGAGATATACTAGATATGCATGGACTGACAGAAAAGTACTCTTTGGATCATTAATTAATAGTTTAAAGACTTTTTTTTTCCAAGCAGAAAAACCATAAACTTGAGGATCCCAGGTCACCAAATGTGAGGATTCCTCTTCTGTCGTACTCCAACATTACAGTTAACGCAGTCTTTTTTTGGACTGGGAATCAAACATTTTGTCACAGGTTTTACAATGTAACAGAGCTACACTGTTCTGTACAGTTGCACCAACTTAACTAGCCAATACAGTAAACTGCTTTTTAATCATTGTATTCCCATCACCGCACTGGTCCTCCAGCAATAAATGAAAGAACTGTGGTGGTGTTTTTGGGGTTGTTTTTTTATTTATTTTGACTAATCACTGCTGTCAGTCATTTTGGCGCAGGCTTTGTTGGAGACTATTTGTTCAAAACGTTGCAAAGAAAATTCCCTTTATCTCGTCTCCTCAAAGAACACAAGAGGCCGCAGCGGATACAATTAATACTGTCAGATCTCCCACTGAAATACAACCCCAGCATTAATCTTTTTTCTTTCCACTTCACAGATGACTGCTTTGTCAGCCAGGCGTAGGACCATGCCAGTTTTCCGGCTTGGTTCCTTTTTTGCTTTGTGGGACATGTAACAAAGAGACCTGAAGAAGCTCAGAGCGTCCTATTCATGGTGCTGAAAACACAGATCGTGAGCAACCTGAAAATATCAGCGATGCAAGCTAATGGAGGAACGAGGTGAAGCAGAAAGCATGGATGGATTTGAGTGAGTAACCGCAAAGGAATTAAATGAAGGTGACAACTTGAAATATTAGTGTGCATGTGTGTGAAATGGTGGCAAGGACACACTGTTCTCTTCACCATTATGGTGCTCACTGGTAGCACTGGAGTGGGGTGGGGTGGGGGGAGGCACTGGAGGGTCCTCAGAGTAATGAGTAGCACCAGGCTAAGTGCCTACTTACTTAATATGGAAAGGTCTGGAAGGAAAGTGAATTACAGTGGTTCAGCAACACCTCGGGATGGACTGTAAAACTACATGACATCATCACACCCCACGCATGCATTAAACATACAAGTGAGGTCACCACAGAGATGTTAGAAAACCACTGTTGGCTCGAGTAAAAATGAAAGTAAGCACAATCGATCGATCAGGGTCCATCTGATTAGCTGATCAATATGAGAGTTATAACAAGGAGGATCAGCCGTGAGCGGCTGGGTCCGAGTCAGAGCTTGTGTGCTGACCACAGCCTCCATTTAATCTGAGCTGACAAGATGAGTAGAGTGGTTGAGGAGCCAGGAGCTGCTCAAACACTGCAACCCCCCCCCCCAAAAAAAAACAAAAAACAAAAAAGAAAGAAAGAAAAATCATTGTTACAGTTATTTCAGTCAATACTGAGATCACAATAACCTAACAGTATTTAAAATTATCTTTTTAATAGTGGATTTTGACCATTGAATATAATTTTACTGACAAACGAAAAAATTAAATTTTTCCAAAAGTAATGAATAAAACAGATAAAATTTTAGTATTTTGGCTCAAGCTGAGCTAAACCTGCCACAGCACTGCATTAGTTAGTGAGTCTGCCATTTTAAGAGAGGGGTGAAGGTGCACATGACTGCCAAATGAATTCTTAATGAGTTTGATTTCATAACTGCTCAAAGCAGAAATTATAACTGAAAATAAAATTCAATCGGTTGACTGACTGTCCAAGCAGCTGCATTCTCTGCTGACAACTGGGAACTCACAACTGCATCAAAACGGCAAAAAGGAGCTTTATGGACAAACTCAAGATGCTATTAGATAATACACACAATGATTTACAGTTGTGGTCAGAGGTTTACATGCACTCCTCATGGGCATGAATGTCATGGTAATTTTAGGATTTTAATGATTTCTTTGACCTATTCTTTTTGCAGGGTGCAATGATTGTGCAGCATACATCTTTAATGACTTTAAAAATCAAGAATTGGGTGCACAAGTTTGAATTTATTTTGGATTTTCTCTAATTTGTTTGACAGCACTCAATACTCAGAACAATGGGAAAGTCCAAGGAACTCACTGAAAATCTAAGATGGAGAACTGTAGATTTACACAACTTGTGAAGGTCTCTTTGAGCCATTTCTAAACTGCTGATTCCTACATCATCAGTTCAAACAACTCTACATAAGTAAATGAGACGAAATTAGAGTGTTCAGGAACAAACCAGGAACCACCACGGTTTGAGCCTGCCATGAACTGGAAATTGCTGGAACACCAGCATCACTGTCCAGAGTGAAGCGAGTTTTACATCGCCATGGACTGAGAGGGTGCCGACCAAGAAAAAAAAGCCCTGCTACAAATCTGACACCTTCAAGCTCGGCTGAAATTTGCAGGTGCCCACATGGACAAACCCATGATTGCCAGTGATTCTCAAGAAAGGTTTTATGGTTAGACGAGACAACGATTGAGACATCTGACCACAGTGATAAGAGGTATGCTTGGAGGAGTAAAGGTGAGGGTTTCAAACCTAAGAACACTGTACCAACTGTTGAGCATGGTGGTGGTAACATCATACTCTGGGACTGTTGGAAAAATGGAGGTGGACTACCTCCAAATTCTCCACCTTGACAAATACACAGCTGAAACTTGGACACTATTGGGTGTTTCAGCAGGACAATGACCCCAAACAAATCAAAACTGGATTTCAAATAGATAACACAGTCTAACATTTAACTTCTGGCATCTACCTCAAACTGGTGTGCACTTAAAAGCCAGTTCCATGCCAGGAAATCAAGAAGAACCAATCTGCCAAGAAGAGCGATCAAATATCCAGCCAGAATTATGCCACAATCTTGTTGATGGCTACCAAACGTGTCTGGCCGAGTTGCAACTTGCTAAGGGACATTTAACCAGATATTAATGGGGTGTATGTGTATATTTAAACCTGAACGGTTCAAAGAAATCATTAAAAGCCCCAAGTTACCATGACATTCATGGTGTATGTAAACTTCTGACCACAGCTTTATCACATCACAGAGAAAGAAAGACTTTTTCCGTGGATGCCACTAGTGAGGTGAACTTTCTTCTGAGTCACCTGCATTTATTTAGAGGGTCATTTCATCCAGAATATACTTAACTTTTAAGGATTTGTGGGGTTCACTGTCATAGTTTAGGGGTTTTGTTTTGTTACTTCCTGTGTAATTTTGAAATCACCTACCTCCTCATATTCCAGGTAGTTTTAATTCTGGTCTTTGTTTCATTTCCCTAGAGTCTTATACAACACCTGCCACCAATTATCAAATCAGTCGTTCCACTACAGATACCACCTGTTGTTTACTTTCCTTTTCCCAGACTGTCTTTGACCTCACAGAAATCATGTTTTCCTATTATTTCTTATTTCCGGCTTTCCATTTTTTAAAAAAATATCTTTCCTAGTATTAAGTTTTGGCCTGTTTATTGCCGCTTACCTTTTGCCTGCCCCCTGGCTGCTCCCGTCTGACTGCCTGTGAATGACTGCAGCCTTGTGTTTGGTGTCCTGTCGTTTTCTCTTCCTTTGACTATTGAATTTGCAGCACTGGTAATTACAGGATCACAGTCCTTTTTACTCCATTTACACAATTTCTGGAGATGGTCCAAAAACATCTGAGATCAAACCCTCACAAACAATAGTCCTTGAGATGTTGTTTTTTTCCTTTCAAAAATATACTTTTGATTTTTAATGGGTAACTGTTTTCCTGCACTGAACAAAGTAACATTAATTTCTCCCTGTATGCTGAGGAATACAGAGAATTTGAATCAGACATCCTCGTGGGGAAGCTGTTAATGCACAAAAAAGCAAAACATTTTTGCTGTAATTCTATTTTCTCTTTTTAGTGCAACTCGAGTAACAGATTCAATTTCATCTTCATATATAGACCTGCAGCACCAGCTCTCTGCACCCAAACAAAGAAGAAGTTACACTAAAGAAAGGCTCAGAGAGTAACACCAAAAGGACCTGCGTTACTTTGCTGAAATAGAACTGACGTCAGTCACTGTTTCACAAATTCTAAAGATCAGTCACTGATATTAAGTTCGAGTTATTCATGCGCTACTTTATATTATTTGGAATTCCACTGGACCTGAAACTATGACTCATAGGAACCTCTAAACAAACGCACAAAGGACCTTAGAAAAACACCAGACTCACTTGACACTGAGGTGAAAGTACCGATGTTCACTTTAAAGGCAGAGAGAGGCTGACTGTGTGTAACGTTTATACCTCTCTCCTCTGTCTGCTTTGATGATATGAGTCATGAGCCAAAAGCAAAGCATTACTAATAAATATGCCATCAGTATTCCTGACAACATCCATGAGTTTGCATCAGACAGAAAGGCTTTTTTGTCAAAATCACCACGAGTTCCAAAGCAACAATGCTACAGACTAATGTTTGAGTTTGTGCACGTGTGTGTGTTTGTGTCATGAAACCTGTTGCCTGGATACTACTTAAGCCTAACACACCACTTAATCAATGTTGATTCACAACGAAGAAATAAAAGTTAAAAAAAACAATTTTTGCATCTTTCTCTTCATCTACTACTAGAACTGCTGGTCTCTTTCCTCACCAAGACCACTAGGAAAAATAAGGTGAAATACAATCCATAGATAACTACAGTTGATTATGATTAAATATATCTCAATCAAAAACTGTTTAAATAATAACAACAACAATAATAATAATAATAATTCCTAGTAAAAGCACAGAAGTACTTTATTTTACAGAGACTAGTCTGCTTCATGTTAAGCACTCTCTGGCTTTCCAGATCAAAGTATATTCAAATTATACTCTCCATAGAAGATGTTCCATTTTGAAGATGGCATTTTGGTCTTTGCCATTGCTCAGATAGATACACTAAACTGACTAAAGCACTGGGCTAACTACACATTACATCTACAGGAGCTGCTTGGCCATGGAAACCTACAGGGGTTGGACAATGAAACTGAAACACCTGACATTTTAGTGTGGGAGGTTTCATGGCCAAATTGGACCAGCCTGGTGGCCAATCTTCATTAATTGCACATTGCACCAGTAAGAGCAGAGTGTGAAGGTTCAATTAGCAGGGTAAGAGCACAGTTTTGCTCAAAATATTGCAATGCACACAACATTATGGGTGACACATACCAGAGTTCAAAAGAGGACAAATTGTTGGTGCACATCTTGCTGGCGCATCTGTGACCAAGACAGCAAGTCTTTGTGATGTATCAAGAGCCACGGTATCCAGGGTAATGTCAGCATACCACCAAGAAGGACGAACCACATCCAACAGGATTAACTGTGGACGCAAGAGGAAGCTGTCTGAAAGGGATGTTCGGGTGCTAACCCGGATTGTATCCAAAAAACATAAAACCACGGCTGCCCAAATCACGGCAGAATTAAATGTGCACCTCAACTCTCCTGTTTCCACCAAAACTGTCCGTCGGGAGCTCCACAGGGTCAATATACACGGCCGGGCTGCTATAGCCAAAGCTTTGGTCACTCGTGCCAATGCCAAACGTCGGTTTCAATGGTGCAAGGAGCGCAAATCTTGGGCTGTGGACAATGTGAAACATGTATTGTTCTCTGATGAGTCCACCTTTACTGTTTTCCCCACATCCGGCAGAGTTACGGTGTGGAGAAGCCCCAAAGAAGCGTACCACCCAGACTGTTGCATGCCCAGAGTGAAGCATGGGGGTGGATCAGTGATGGTTTGGGCTGCCATATCATGGTACGTTTTCCTCCTCCAGCATCACGCACATAACCCTGACTCCAGCA
>JAMQGT020003215.1:0-2500 GCA_024447675.2 Pterophyllum scalare
AACAGGTTTTTTCTTCCTCAGAAAGCAGACACAAACACCAGCTGCTGTTAGCACACCACTGTCTCCTCCAACCGACAAAGCTACAGGTCTCTGCTAAACCACTTTAAACAGCATCACTCCTTTTTGTACGCAGGTAACAGGCTAACTGATGATGTAGGCTAACAACACTAACTTTAAAACTGTAGAAGCATATAGCCACATCTGTCTTTATACAGAGAGACAAAAAAAGCTAATAACATTGAATTTAGCATAGTACAAATGCTTAAATACTTTAACTACCTTTTCACTCGATAATGTTGGAAAAGGATAAAGTAGCCTAACCTAACAGCACACACTAAAAAATACCAAAAAAAGTCATTTTTATAATAGTTAGCATGCTAAAGGGTTTCAAAGACTGTAATTTTGCAATTTCTATAACACAAAATTACTTTTAGCATCTCAAAATTAATCCTGACGAATCTCAGTTCTTTAGGGTGCGCCTGAAGTCTGAGATTCTCTGTACTCCATATAGAATCATCATTAATTACATAATTGGTCAAAGGCAAAAGAATTATTGTTTTACACATGATAATATCTATAAAAAGTAAGCTTAACTGCCAATGGTCATATAGATCCCAACAATTTAATATTTTAATGTTTGTTTAAAAGTACAAACTACAACTTTAACACTAGAACAATAATTTATTGAAACCTTTATTCAACCACACGAATAGTTATTTACAAATGCATTTATTAATTCATAATTATTAATGGGTTACTCCACACTAAACTGTACAAAAGTGTTACACAGGTGTTAAAAATTGACTAATCGTTTTTTCCAATTTTTCATTGTAGCTGGGAAGATTTATCATCAAATCACACATTAGCATCAGTTAAATAATTCAAGTGACATCAACATTTGGCAGCTCTATTAAATGCCAGCTGGAGGTGCCGTTGCGGACATAACAAGGGCGTAAATTTTGTGACACAAAAGAAAAATTGTCTGATAAATAATGCACATTACATCCAGACGCCAGATAGCAGTATGCACATGTGGGCTGCCTAATTCGGTTGCTTGATGTCATAAAATGCACTGAGAATAATTACGGGAATTCCCTGTTTGAGACTGGTAAGCAATCTACGGTGAGTATTTCTGGGAGAGCGGCGCAAGGGATGCACGTATGCATGTACAAAGTTGGACGCCGAGGGTTACACCCACAGTTGCCAAATGTCAGATTTTCATCACTGATGATCTTTCTTAATAAAATTCTAGCATTTATTTTTTTCCCTGTCGTTGAAGTTGCATCAGGAGAGACAATTAAAGAGAAGGTCCTTATTCATGTAACAAAATCGTATCCTCCAGGGACAGCAAATCTGGAAGGACAGAGCTTCTGATATGAAAACATGGAGGGGAAAACATCAGCACTGTAACCTACTGAATGCCTTTCCAAAGTGTGAACATGATGGTGAATACGTGGCTATCTTCAGTTTTTATAAAAACGCACTGCTGTTACTGGTGAGTTGATAACTGTACTGCACTGTTTTAGAAAGTTAAAATTATTATTATTATTAAATCTTGGCACAAGTCTTTGAATGATTAATATACTTCATATATTTAGGGCCAAAAACTCGAGTTTTGTGCCTTTGGTACACCTTGTACTGTGATCTGTAGAGCAGGTGTAATAAGACAAATTGTTTAGATGGAACTTATTTTTTATGAGGCTGCTCATATATGTATATTGTGAATGGACAGTTCCTTACAAGTGAATGTTTAACTGTTTATTTATATTAAACAAAAGTAAGTTATTATGCAAATGTTGGGGTTATTAATAACAGTCAGTGACACACTGGCTTATAGCTTTATCACTTCAAAGGTGGAAATACTTTACTTTTGATTATTTGCTGTAATTTAATGTAATTTTAATGTAATATATAATGTTCACATTCACACAAATCCCCCTTGGAGTTGTGTCAGGAAGGGCATCTAGCATAAAACATGTGGAGCTGCCTGGTGTGGTAAAGGTTCATATAAAACATTATCAAAAATATAAATTATGTAAATGTGAAGTATGTGAAGCATTCACTTTGAGTCAAAAGCTCAGGGCTGGGACTACTGTGATTATTAACGTTCCAATTTTTTAAATTTTTTTTAAATTTGTTGGTCTGTTTTTCAAACATCATAAATGCATCTATTACAGGTACAGCATCCCCATCAAGTACAAGCAGAGCAGCTCACAAGCACTAGTAATATATACAGTGAGGTGCTGCCCTCAGTGGTCTTCTAGGGAGGGTGGCCTTAAGCTAAATGACTCTTTTAAAACAGAGCGTGAGGGGGCAGAATAGAGTGGTTTAAATAGTGCAGTCCCAAAACAAATATAGAGTTTGAAATTAGACTATGAGCACTATATATCAGTTTCACTTCACATTTCAGAAGCAAATGTTTCAGCTGCCCGCTGTTTTATATATTAATCTGTTACTGTAAGGAAAGTGGATCTTTATGCGTGGAAATGTCTTGAAACTA
>JAMQGT020003215.1:7500-17644 GCA_024447675.2 Pterophyllum scalare
CACAAAACGTAAACTGCTGATTGTTAAAAAAATACTTTAGACTTTAGCTGGATGCTAGTCTCATTTTTAAGATCCATTTAGAATTGAAGGTGGAAACAAATCACGTTTTTCTTTTACCAGCCATACCGTTGTTGCACAGTCCACGGTTTCATGTGTGCCTGATTATGGTGATATTGTTTATATGCATGCTCCTCAGTCCACACTGAAGCCTCTCGATTCTGTTTATCGCAACTGCATATTTTGTGAAAATGCGGGATGGTCCTCTTTAAACAGTCAGGACACGTTTATTTATAGGAACATTCTTCAAACGTTACCTCTGCGCCTTTGTTACATTTAAATACAGTACTTGCAGTGTTTGGTCACAGGACATTCTAACACTACCTCTAAATCTCGGCGAAAGCTGCATTTAAACACTTTTCTGCCTATGAATGGACGGCACTACAAATAATATGAAACTGTCTACTATCTGCGAAGTATACTGCGGTATATGTTCCTGTGCACAAGTCTCTCTTGAAATAAGAGATCCTGATCTCAGCTACCTTTGCATTAAGTACCTTATAATAATAAATATAATAACAGTAAAGAATCTGAGCCTGAGCCTTTCTACTCTCCTTTTACTCCAGCCGGTCGAGGCAGACAGCTGCCCTCTCGAGTCTCGTTCAGTCAAGTTTCTTCCTGCTAAGGGAGTTTTTTTTTTTCCCCCTCTCTATTGTCGCCAAGTGCTGCTCAGAGTGGAACTGATGGGGTTTTTCTATCAAGTGCCCTGAGATGACTTATGTTATGATTTGGCTCTATCTAAATGAAATTGGATTGAATTGAGACATGTCCAGCCATCCACCTCCTCTGTCTGACTTCTAACTGCATTATGAGGACCATCAGCCCGATGATCAGACTGAAGTGAACACTGAAGTCCTCCATCAGCGAGTTAAAAAAAAACGCAGAAATCCATGAATCATTGGTTTTTGTGCAGCAGCAATCAAAACTGGGAAAAGGAAAAATGATTCTTCTGTTTAGTCACAGAAAAAAAAACCTCACATCGACGTTCACAACTCATATTCATTACATTAAATCTCGCAGTGACATTACCCCAGTGTATTTACTGCAAGCTCATCAAGATTAGAACACAAAGAAGTCTAACTTCCTGCTCACATAAATCAGACAGATTAGAGATCTAAATTGAATTTGGTCCATTCGCTCATTTTATTGATTCAGTATGAAAAGAACAAACGATAGACAGATTTCAGGAAACCACTCAGCTGTTTATACCGCAGAGCAGGACTATAAAACGAGCTTTACGTGTAAACAAACCAAAAAAAAAAAAAAGCAAAAATCAGAGGAATTTCTCAACTAAGGCTATCCTTACAATCAAAATCAGCAGAAACATGAACACAAGAATGACAAATTGAAGGGAAACCTGACACGAGGCATCTTTAGTAAGGTGTAAGGCCATCTGGCACCCGAACAACTTTAGATCCGCCAAATCTCTGTACTGGAAGGACGAGCACCCTTCCTCTGGTGGTGGAGAGGTGGTATCTAATTTTTTTTCTTTTTCTCCCATAATGATGATGTGAAGCCCATAGCGTATGAGTCACATCATTTTCACATTCATCATTTAATGAGGCCTCGGGCCCTGTGAACGGGGGCACTGTTATTCTGGACAACAAAACTCCCACCAAGAAGGAGATGATGATACATCACAGGACGATGGTGGTCACTCTGAAACACGCAGCAGCCTCTGCTGCTGAAAACTCACTCACAAAGAGCCAGCATCATTAAAAAGCACATTTACATCTCGGTACAAAGAACAGTTTTGGTTAGTTCCCCCTTTGATACAACTGTACAGGGGTGATAACTCAACCATCTGGATTACACTAAGGCTTAAATTAGGTGTGCAGGCACGTCTGCTGGACCTCGGTTCCACTAATTCACTAAACCGAACCTCGCCACAGTACCTGTAGTATTGATTCCTTTAAGTGGAATTATTTCACTAATAATATAACTTGTTGTGTGATACAGACAAACTCTGGAACAAAAACATAACAGCTTCTTCAGAGAGAGAAATGCTGAGAAATGAACATCATATGGCTGAGGAGATGTTCTGCTGCAGACGAATCATAAAATAAAGATCATAAAACAATGACCAGATGCTTCAAAAGTGTCTGGAAACAATGAAACAACATTAATGTGAGTTTGTTTAATGGTTTGTTTGCAGCCTTTTGAATCCTTACATTTGTTTTCTGTTGGAGTGAGAGAAAATTAGCCCCGCTGAAGAGTCAGCGGGGAAAATAGTTTTGGCATATAAAAGGATCGTTGTTTAGATCTAAGTCCCATGCAGCGTGTGTCTTTGTGAAACTGGCATTATAGACCCACGTATGATGTAATAATCTCTCATCTTCCACCAGGAGACAACTTCCTTTTTTTTTTAAACTTCAATCTCCAGAAATAAATACCGTCCATATTCTGATTAAATTCCACCGAAGCTCAAGAAGTTCCAAAAAGTACGAGATTCTCTGATTGGACAGCGGAGTGCGTGTGTGTGTGTGTGTGTGTGTGTGTGTGTGTGTGTGTTGGGAGGTGCGGTCAGTGCAGCGTGTCTCCTCTCTCCCCTCAGGCCTGTTTGTTTTGGAACCAGAACAAAGAGCTGCTGACACACACACACACACACACACACACACACACACACACACACACACGCACACACACACATTTGTGCTTCTATCTATCTGAGGTCCCTTGTTGCTATAATGCATTCTTAGGTCCTGAACCTTGAACCTGATCTTCAGATTAAACCATGTGTACACCCTCAAACAGAAATTTTGTCCCAAAGTGAGGACCACACCAAACATCCTCGTACCCTGGTTCTCATAGAGGTAGCTCTATGCACGCACGCACGCGCACACACACACACACACCCATTCTCCTGGGACAAACCCTCAAGCTTCCTGTCGCCTCACTCCTTGATGACATCACTCTCTCTGAGCCAATTGGCTGTCAGATTAGCTGATATAAGAACAACACTGATATACTGCCAGCCACTACTACAACTCTGGTTCTCCTGCTTGTACTGAGGGGGTGTTGTTGTGTTTTGTAACTCCTGCTGGTACTGAAGTCACTGAGCTTTGTGTTTCACTTCATGAAATGAGAAACAGAGAAGCTTTTTTGACCTTCAGAGGTCAGAGTGGCAAGCATGAACAAAAAAACCTGAGAACACAAACGCACTCTGGTGGACTTCGAGCCAAGTCCTGAGCTGAACCAGGCCTGCTGCAGTGTACCGCTCTTCTCTGCGTATTTAGGGATTCTGACCTTACCTAATGACATGAACTGGGGGCACCGGTGTAACTGCTCCCCTGGAAGCGAAGCCCAAGTTGCACTTTACTCCTGTTACCTGTGTAGCCGTCTGATACAAGTAGCTGAATTTTACTGAGAGTCAGCGGTCTCTAGCTGTCATATCGCTGCTGGTCTCTTCCTGTGTGGACGTAGCTTCAGAGGGAATTACATAGTTCTTATATGGCGCTTCTCTACTCAAGCACATGTTTGCATTCACCCACTCACACACACTCACACACACGCACGCAAACTGGAGCACCCAGGAATCGAACCAAAAACCTAATTTTTTAATGGATGACCTGCTGAGCTACACCCCACTCCAGCAGCAGAGTGGGGTCAACCAGAAGAGCAAAATATGACTATGGCCACTCTAATATGGTTTTAATATATGCAGTGCAGCCTTTTTTCTTTTTTGGTTGAGCTGTATGTAAGAACGGAAATGGCCCACTCACCCACTGGGGCACTAAAACCATCTCTACCCTGCGAGTTTCCTGGAACAAAGTCTGCGTGTTTTTCAGTTGTGCTCAGATGTAGCAAAAATATAGCAAAGACTTGTTTTCTTACACTAAGCACTCTTACAGGAGCGAGCACATATCTGAACGGACCATCTCCTGCTACCTCTGACAGTGGCTGACTGGGCACAGCATTCTGACCCGACTCTGCCGACATCGCCCAGATTTTATATTTGACACTATACCTGAATGATGAACAAACTTTTTGAGCAATATCAGTATATTTTCAAATCAGGTATAAAATAACACCTGGACCTTCCTCATCCGTTTCCTGGCCTCACTTCCTCCGCCTCTGCGTTCCCATCACTCCGCCGTCAGTCAGACAGCCGAGTTTCTCTGAGCCCGGTTATGCTGGAGGTCTCCTCATCCTGCCTCCCTGATTTCACCCAATGCTGCTCAAAGGTGTTCGTCTGATTGTTTGGGGGGTTCCCTCTTTAATATTGTAGTGTTTTTAACTTACAAAGCACCTCAAGAGAACTGGTGTTGTGCATTGGGGCTCAGCTGGCACTTGAGTCAAAATTTAGTTTCCATCAGGGGAAAATACAAATATTTTGTTATATTTTTAATGTGTTCTTACGTCCCTATACTCCCATAAGTAATGACATCTCTGTCTAAATAAATTATTTCCATTTTTTTCCACTTCATGTTTTTTCATTCAGTTAAACCATTACCCAGCATGCTTATGAGAACTTAAGGAATATAAAGTTAGGCGGACGCAGCCTCTCTTAGCTGTTGCAGAAAGGGGTTAAACCAGTCCCGACTCTGGAGGTCTGACTCCAAATTTGTGGACCTGAGAGGAAGCGGATGTTGACCTGAAACCTGAGGCCCCAGTGTGCGTTCATATGGAGCTAAATCCAGATACAAACCACTGCTTCACAAACCTTCTTCTTACACTGCAGCTCCACCCTGCCTCAGATCCTCAGAGAGAGTTAAAAAAAAAAAAACATGGACATAACCGGTGCAGCCACAGTGCCGCTGCCCAGTGAGCAGCTGGGCAGGATGACAGCAGAGCCTGCAGAACCAAGAGGATTTCAGTGGATAATCCAGAACTTAATTCAGTGGGTTTCCACTCTGAGCACCTGATGAAATTCGCATAAATCTTCCCGTGCGTCAGGGCAAAAAAGCTTCCCAGGTTGGAAATGCATAAGTTTACAGAAGTCCATCAAAATGCTTTCATGTGCTGCAGCTTCTTTGGGGAGAGGCAGTGCTTGCAAAAACAAAGCCCGAGTTCTCTTAGGCAACTTCACATAAAAGCCGAATGACTCTTATAATGCTAACCAAATGAGCCAAGTGAATCTCTCTGCACTGGGACTCACAGCAAGTCCATTATTTATGGCGCATTTTGTTTTTTGCATGAGAACATAAAGGAGGCTGTGAATGGGAAATGGGGTAAAAATAGCCCAAAGAATCAGTGTCAGTGAGAATACAGGAGGACATTTATGAAAACGACTTTGCTGCGAGGACTAAGCCTCCCTGACACAGGTATGTACAGACTGACGGCTTAAACAGAGGCACCTTTAACCTGTGCAATTAAGACCCAGCTGGTAGCAAAACTCCCCGCAGTGACAATGAAGTCTTAGCCGAACGCAGCTAACAAGACTAATCAGCAGGACTTTAACAGAGTACTGTGGGATATTTTTAAACAGGAGGCCCCATTTTTATGTCTTTATGGGTCAAAAATAAGGACAAAAATATTTGAAACGGTACAATCCTGTACAAAAACACTGTAACCAGCAACCTCTGATCCCACGGGGTGTGCATCCATGTCAAAGTAACAGCCTGTGAGGCAAATGAGGGACGGACGAGGGAAGACGATTCCTATCTGCACCTTTTGACTTGCCGATTACTTTAAGAGCTGCATTTAAAGGACGGTCCTTAGTTTGGTTTAATAAGACACTGGCAACTACAAACAAGGAGGGATGGGACTCAAGAACTGGCTCCAATTGGGAACTTCTTCCAAATTGCCCAATTTGCTGGACTCGTATCCAATCATATCGGTTCCTTTTGTTAGTAATGTTTTTGTGACAGTTGTGCATTGCAAAATAATGGCATCAAACTCGCGGCAGTGAAGCTTTTACACATCTGGGTCACAGCAAAGCCTTTTATTCTACTCTGACCCCCTACTTATGACTCAATCACCAGACCGATAGTCAAACCAAATGGCTGACTCAGTAATGGAACTGTAACCAATAAAATTAAAAACTTATTAGTATCCCATTCCTAAACACTAGGGGGACCTACTGCACAGAGGGGGTTAAACACAGCTGAAAACTGCTGCGATTTAAATCTTGATCTGTAAATCTGAAATTCTGAGAAATGCCAGTTGATCTGTTTCACGGAAAGAAAAAAGAAAAAAATCCCATCCAGTGGCGGAATAGTTCAGATTAAGGTGGTATTTCCTGAGACTGGTTAAGGTGGTATTTCTTTGCTTTAGTGTTTTTCCACTGAGGCTGGCAGCAGGCTGATTGTGTTGCTGGGACTGGGGCCCAGTCGGCCTTCTCTAACAACATAATCACATCAGCTCTGACTGTCGCTGGCAGCCTGACGCCTCACTGGAAGCTTCACAGTGAAACCTGCCTGAATTGAATGAGTTCAGCTTTTAAATACGAGCTCTGAATCCAAAAATTTACAGCCTCATACTCAGACCTCTTTTCCTCCAGGCAGCCACTGGTTTCCATAAAAATCAAACTGCACAATAGTCGGTGTTGAGGTTAGGGTTGCAACTGATGATTATCACGGGATGCATTGATTGTTTTGAAGACTACACATTATCTTCTCTGCCAAAAAGTTCAAAAGCTCGTAGAAGAAATCACCGGCTCGCAGCGATCAACGAAGAAAACAGCAAACCTTCTGAAACACCGAAGTCTGCACATTTGGGGCGTTTTCCCATATTTGTTGCAGGACGGATGTCAAAGTCTAAGCTTTAGAGTGAGTCTGGGGAGAAGCACTGCCTTAAGGACAAACTCAGGGAGCGATGTCCTCTCTCTGTGGCTCCATCACCTGTGAGCTTAATATCTTGCAAAGATAAAGATAAGAAACTGGCACATCAGAGCACTTTGAAAGTTCTTATCAACACACAGGGAAAAAAAAACCCAAAACATCCGCTGACGCTGACGATCGCCGCAAGAAAGCGAGGTGAAGCTCTAGAAGGAGACACGGGAGCTTCTGCTGCTAGATAACAGGGTTTTATACTCGCACTAGAGTTAAACGTACCCAGTACTACGTCAGCCCAAGGCTGGGCATGCTCTACAGGCTGTTAGCTACAACTCAATTTCCAGCAGAGGCAGGCCGATGTGTGAATGTACATAAACCAGAACACAGTGACCTGCAAAAAATATCGGCTCATCTTAAATTTGATGCCAGCAATGTGCTTCAAAAAAGTTGGGAGAGAGGCAAAAAAAAAAAGGCACCTGATGGAAGATTTTGCAATTAATTAGGCTAATTAGCAGCATAAATATGTATGAAAGGCATCCCAGAGAGGCTTTCACGAGTAAAACCAGGGTGGACAAACAGTTCAACAGTTAAGGGGAAAAAAAATAAGATTTATCCTCTGTTTTTAGAAGGAATTTGAGGATTTCGTCACCTGCGGGTTAAAAAGTGTCCAAAGCTCTGCACAGGACCGAGGAGGCTGGAGAGCTGCTCCGTGTGGCTGTCGTCTGCCGGCAGCACTGCATCAAAAATAGATGTGAAATCGCTGCATGGGCTAAGGAGCGCATCTGTCTTCTCTGGGCCCGAGCTCATTTACGAGGGGCTGAGGCAAAGTCAAAACCGAGCTCTGGTCTGACCAAACGAGATACGAAACCCCTCGTGGAAATCATGGACTCTGTGGTCACCGCGCCGAAGAGCAGAAGCACCAGCCGGCTTGTTATCAGCACGCGCTTCATGAGCCAGCATGATGACGGTGCTGCTGCATTAGTGCGTGTGGCACGGCCGAATTGCATGTAAAGGCGCCATTAATGCTGGACGATACATACACCATTTTTTCTTTTTTGAGATGTGTTGCTGACATCAAACTCAAAATAAGCACGCATCTTTCAGAAATATCTTTTAAGATATTTAGACATCAATTTCTTAAACATTTTTCTGCTTTTCCATCTTTAATGTTGTTGCTTAAAAAAATTTTTAGAAACGAAATGAACCCAGAAATGATGAAAACAGTCAAAACTAACCATCTTAATGTGCCCGAGAGACCCACAAGTCAGGAACATAATGTTTAGAAAGCTGGAAGTGGAGCAAAAAGAAGTGAGAGGAAAGAAAGAGGAGGGTAAAAGAGTCTGACAGGGATAAAGTCAACAGAGTTTGAGTTACAACTTGTTTTTCCTTCTGCCATAGCACAGAGTCTCTGTGGAAAAGCATCAGCAGGGCTGACAAACGCTCTGCGGTCAGCGCCGCCGAAACTAAGAATTATTACTCCCTGCTAATTTAATCTTAAAGCAACAGTTCAACATTTAGGGGAAATAATTCTTCCAACATAACAATCGTCAGATGCAATGTTGGATCAAATATATTTAATTCTGTTTTCTGTGCTCTGTGCGAGGCCCTTCCTTTGGTAGAAATGAAGCTCCCTCACACTGAGAGACTCGGCCCTCAGATCTGTCTCTTTCTCGTTTGGTGATACTTATTATTTTTCCTTAAATGCGGCCAATATCAGATTTCAGTGTGAACTCATCACAGCTGAGGCAGTGACTGAATGCCCAAAAGGGACAATGCAACATCACACACACTGTGATGCTGAGTAAAACGTGGAGGCCAGTGAAGTCGGGGTTTCCTGTTTCAGTTTCCTTTGTGAGCAGATAATAACAAGAGTGGGGAAAATAAATCCTTTTAATTATGAATTTTTGTGATAAATAGCTGCTATGTCTGCGGGGAGAGCTATCGGGTGGCTGAAAGCTACTAATCAGAGATGGGTATCCAGCTGTGACCCAGAGATTTAAACAGGAGAATTACTGAAACAGACTGAAGACGGCAGGAGAGGTGCTCGCCTTTGGATTCACCATGCGATGGGAGGTCGGCGCTGTTAAGCAGGAGCCTTGGGTCTGTTTCCAGTGTTGCAGATGAAAGACGGATGCAGCCACCGGGCCATCGCACACTGGAAAGTCTAGTTTCTGGAGCTGTTTTCACCGTTGCCATCTTACCCATTTGAATCCAGAAGATCCAAGTGTCAGAGTAAGAAACCGGAAATCACAACGTAGCCCGGCCCTAAAGCACACCCAGCTCCGTCGCCCTTTCTCAGGATCTCCTTTTATAAAATAATCATCTTGTATTTAGTACAACTTAAGCTGCCCACTGAGGCCACATCCTCATTTGGAAAGTGTTCGCTGAGGTCACAGGTCAAAAAAAACTGACCAATATTCTTGCGTTTTTTCAGATGAAGCCAGGCTGTTTACAAGGACAAATAAATCATCTTATATTGGCATGTAGAAATGTTTACAGGGAGTTCAAGCCAATTCAATTTTATTTATATTAAGCCTAATTAAGTGCCTCAAGGCACTTTATACTGTAAGGATACAATAAATTACCACTAAATACAGTGAAGCTACATGGAGATCAGTGCATGTATGTATCAATATTTCTCTGTACTTGCAGAGCACCACACAGAGAACACAAGGCTCTGAAACTTGGACCAAATGACTTGAAGACATGAGTGGAAAAGCAACTTTTAATCAAAGCTAATCAGGTTTAAAGCTCGAGTCTCACTGTCTGTCCATCCATCTGGTGAGTATGATGAGTGAAAGGTCATGTTTGCCTCTGGGATCTGCTCCACAGATCTGTTTCAGTCCAAGATGATTAGATTTTAAGTGCAGAGTTGTGATAAAAGATAAACAAACTGTTCTGGAGGCTGCTGCTCTGACATTTAAATCGCACTGACCTCGACTTTTCTAACAGCTGAGCTGTAGGTTTCCGGTCGCTCTGTGTCGCTCTCGCCAAATTAAAAATTCACCCTGTTCTCCTTAATTCAATTCATTAGAGCCCGAGCTCCTGTCCCAGCAACAGCCAATCACATCAGCGCAGTTAGGAACCACTGGAATGCTCTGTGCAGGCGAAGGCACGAACAAGTCCTGGCATGAAACCAGTTGGTCAGAAGGAATCCAACAACAGATCGGTGAACCGTGATGGTGAGTTAGTGTGGCGCTGGTTTGGATGCGGCACTTTGGTCAGAATGGAAAAAACCAAAAAAAAAAACTACAGCCAATGAAGCTCAGGACAGTCCTGTGATTCAAACAGGTCTTTATGTCATTATGCTCCATAATTACCAAAGGAGGCATCAGAAAATGTTGATAGGACGTCTTTAGCTGCAAACGAGG
>JAMQGT020003216.1:0-18137 GCA_024447675.2 Pterophyllum scalare
AAATACGAAAAGAGCAGTTGAGTCAGCACAGGTCGTGATATTCATGAGGATTAGACATAATGTGTTTACTAGCTTGGCTGCTGATGGTACTGTATATTATGTCATTGGATTGTACAGCATGTGTGGGCTTAAGAATGTTAAAATCTACAATATATGCAGCTCATTTTACATATAACACACATATTGTACCCTAAATATGAATAACAAGGTGTCACTTAATACTAGTACAGGTTCACAGATAATTTGAAAGTGGTCATTTAGCCTCACCAGGGAATAATTCTTATTGCTATGTGTAGAGTACTGTGCAAAAGTCTTAAGCCACCACTCATTTCTTTATATTTCTTTACATTCTTGTAAATCTTTTTTAAAGTGGTCCTGAGCAATAGTTCTCTGGGCTTTCTGGAGGTCTTTCAAAGTTTTTCTTTTTTTTTGGCATGTTGGAACTGTATCTGAAAGTCATGTTTTTTAAGAAATAGAAAAAAATCCAGCAAAGACCTGACACGGGACCTGAAAGATACATCTGACTGTTCAGCTGATCCACCTACTGCTCACTGAAGCCTCATTAGAAATGGTCTCAGTGTAATGGTGTCTGTCAAGAAGCCATTCTTAAAGAAGGGAAACAGGTAGAAAAGGCTGAGGTGTGTTAAATTACACAACAACTGGACTGGGAATCAGTGGAAACAGGTCTTCAGGTCTGGATTAAATTGTCATCAGTACAGAGGAGTTCAGGAGAGCAGTACATCAGTGAGTGTCTACAGCCATCTGTAAAACATGGCGGAGGCTCTGTCATAATTTGGGGCTGCATTTCATCGGACCATCAGATATTGATCCACCATATAATATGATCTGGAAAATATCTGATTGGCAGCAGCTTCATTTTTCACCATGACAATGATCCCAAACACACTGCCAGTGCAGTAAAACCATATCTGGATAGAAAAACACACAACAGAACACTATCAGTCATGGACTGACCTCCCCAGAGCCCGGACCTCAACATTATTGAAGCAGTGTGGGATCATGTTGACAGAGAACAGAACAAAAGACAGCCAACATCCAAAGAAGAGCTTTGAATGTCCCTCAAGAAGCCTGGAGAGCTATTACTGAAGACTGCTTAAAGAAATGACAAGAAAGCTGCCTCAGAGAGTTCAGGCTGAAGAATAAAGGTGGTCACACCAAATATTAACTGAGGGTAGCTCAAGGCATTTGCACAGTACTGTATGTGCACATACAAGAGAGACAATAAACAGTGACATAAAGCTGAAGGTGTGCCTCAAAAAAAAAAATAGAAAAAAACAAAAACTAACACAAGCAAAGGTGCCATAATAATAATAATACCTCTCATGCTGCCGATGTACCAAGAAACTGTACTTGGTCTTGGTCCCTCGTAGAAAAGCCATTCTGATTCCATTCAGAGCAGTAGGGAGAGAGTCACGAGCTTTAAGAACTTCATCATTATGTGAGAGTGTGTGTCTGTGTGAGAGACGGGGCTGTTGAGATTGCTTGATGGTATGAAAATTTGATGCAGAAAATATCCTGTTGGCACTGCATTTTTAATGGAGACCACGCAGATGCAGGAATTATCTTCAGAATGCGCCCTCTGGCCCTCAGTGCCACCTCATGCATAGCAGCCAAACAATTCTGCACCTTCAGGACAGACTTCTATGGATTTGCTTTGGGTATTTCAATCATTCTTAGAGAAGTTCTATTTGTCTCTTAAAACATTGTCTCTGACGAGTGACAGCTCACAGGAATCATCACAGAATCCACAAACACTCCATCACTCGTCAGACTGTTGGAGTTTGGTGTATATTTTTCTGTTCTCTATTCAGCCGTTGGAAAATGAGTCTGGCCTCTGGGGCTTTATTGCCCTAATCTGCAGTCCAGCCTGCACTTCTCCCACTGGTGATTGATATTTGGAGACATCGGTGGGACAAAAACAGTTTGAGTTCTGACGCTCATGAAAGACCCATCAGCTCTGTTGTCGATCAATGTGAATAAATATTTCCCACAACCCAGAAGCATTAGAATCAAGGACGGGGAAAAAAAAAAAGACAGACACAGGAAAGAGGAAAAATCAATTGGTCGAGAGCTTTGCTAAAAAGAGGGTGGGGAGGCATGGCGGTTAGGGAAAGGGGGTTGAAGGGGTGGGGGGTGGGGGTAAGAGGTCTGTCAGGCTGGGTGAATAATGAAGCATGTTTACAGTGCTTCAAAGGCAGAGGAGAAAAGGCAATTGTGAAGTTATGTTGTGAACTTGGTGTCATATAATGTCACTTTAATTGAGTATAATATGAGCCAAAAATAAGGTACAGAATGCCAAGGTGAACGCCAGTCTTTTGAACTCTCCGGCATTAATTTGCAGTTCTCAAATGTCTCTTTAAGGTTCAATCAGCAATATTTGCACGAAGTATCAACAGGAGTTCTCAATAATTGCATATCAGTGTCAGTGTCTGCTCCAATTTTGGGGGTTTTCAAATCATTCGAACATAGCTGCGTATTCACTGAAGTGCTCCCCACCTTTGTCCAAATCCAAATGCCCACTGAACTAACCACTTATCTTTGCAACATTTGAAAGAGGCACTTTAGACTGTCAATAATACAGAATTGAGCACCCTTTTAAAACTTAAAGTCATTAAAACAGCTGGTTTAAACAACACAAGCCATGCTACCAGTATTAGTTAAAAGCCAGTGCTTGTCCTTGTCCTTAAGTAAATGTAAGCTTACGATTACATCACATTTCCATTGCATTCTCATTTCAGTTACAACTCTAACAAAGGATTTTATTAAAACATTAAAGCCCAAAAAAAAAAAACCCTCTTGCCTATTAGTCCACACTGGACTCGAGAAGTGTCCTGTGGTGTCTGATGGCATTCAGGGTGGACTGGGCTTGTTCTCGCAAATCTCAGCGTTGCTCGATGAGAAATTTGGAGGGCAGGTCAACACTTTGCTCTCTTTGTTGTGTTCCTAAATGTTATTTATTTATTTATTTCGTTTTTTGGTCACATTGTGAATCCCAAAGTTCTCTGGCAGAATATTGTACTTTAATAAGACGATTGATGTTATTCGCTTTATCTGTCAGTGGTTTTAATGCTCTGACTGATCAGTGTCTGTAATGTGGCTTCTATAGAAACGGCTGAGAAACTAAACGGTTTCTATCATACAGTAAATGTGCAACCATTTACTCTGTTCAGCTGAAAAATGGCTCCCACCCTTATATAATGATGGCATTTCTATCCCACATCCAACAATTTTCAGTCAACGCAAGAGACACTGAGTATGAGAGTGGCCGCCCACCTGTCCGGACTTCATCTACCTACAAAATTATTGTCTTTCTCGCTATCTTTCTATCTCACACACTCGTTATTTTGATAGGGTATCCATTTGCTTTAAATTGACTCATTTTGTCAGTGGGAATCAGAGCAAAGAATCTGAAGAGGGAGAAACAGCCAAGGCTGATGCTGCTTTGATCCCTCTGACAGGCAGCGTGAAAAGTGCATTTCATAAAGAATGTTTGCCTGTGATGAGCCTGCCAGAGTGACAAATTGGGCCCCTGGTGCTTTAAATAATACACTGTGTATGGCTCCAGCTGTGGCACTTTATTTCTATATTGCTAAACTGGCCAGTTAAAAAGGATGCGCACTGTGAGTTCAAAGCAGTGCACAGTTAGTGACGTGAATCCACTTCCGGTTGTGAGCTGTTTCTCGTTTGGCACTGTGAAGCGTGCAAATGTTAATGTGTCACCTGTACTTGCAAATACATTTGAAGGTTCAAGGATGGAAAACAACTTTTGAGTGTTGACTTATTGTCTCCCTGTGGCACTGAAAAACAAAAAAAATGTGATGATAAAACTTCAAAATATGGTGTGCGCCACTGTTACTGACACCCCACCCCACCCCACCTCAGCTGGTAAAGCAAAGCAAGGGGTAGAAATGTCTGGACTGATGCCTTACTTCTTCCTTCTGAATAATTTGATCTAACATGCAAAACCTCTAGGGAGAAGACATGGGTAGTGCACATACAGTGAGTTTTAGTAATGTCTGTTGCATTTCAAATTTAAAAAAGTTACAAAGAATAATATCATGCAGGCGTGTGCTGCACTGATCAGTGACAACTTCAGGATACAGGTGTCACAATGCCTCATTCATCTAAAGCAGGGATGTCAAACTCATTTTACATGGTGGGCCAGATACAGCCCACTTTGATCTGAAGTGGACCAGACCAGTGAAAGTCCCCTTTCTGTCAGTGTAAAGAAACTTAATTACACATTTAATCTTTGAGATATCTTAATATAAGAAAAAGAACTGCAGTCTCAAGGGGACAGCTCAGTATTTTTTTTCTTTGTGATAAAGAAATGCTGCTGTAGTAAATGAAAGAAATCTGTCAGTGTGACTCTCTGGGCTTAAATTGTAAGGAATAAACATGTAAAATTCCACAAAAGGTATTCTTAGCTCAATTTCCTGTAATTATAACACTGAAAGTTTTTGTTAATTCACAGAAAATGTCATTTTTTTATCATTTAATTTTTATTTATTTATTGTTTACTGTACATCAGTTGTAAAAAACAAGCAAAGAAAAAAAAAACTTTTCCGTCATTAAATTTTTTACATCTGTTAACTAATTATGATGTCGCATGTTGCATGAATGGTCATGTGGGAGGTCTTTATCAATAAAGATAAAGCTGTAAAAAGTCAAAAATGTAAGCCTTTCTTCACGTTTTCCAAACCTGTCCAGTGGGGCCAGATTGGAGTCTTTGCCGGGCTCCCCCGGCCTTATGTTTGACTACCCTGAACTTAAACGATGTGTCAGCCCTTTATAAATCACAAATATTCACATGCAACAGATATCTCAACCAGCCCTACCATCCCTCCTCTTTTCTGGATGCACTCCATAATGGAGGAATAATCACTGAAATCTGGAGGTGGTGTGACCCACAGTTGAGTCTCAAGTCAAAAGATAGAGAGTGAATAAGGGAGGTGACAGCACCATGCCTCACTGCAGAAGCAAATCCAATATATTGCTGCAGAAGGGAACAAACTGTGGCCTATCTGTGAGATAGTCTATAATCCAGGACACCTTTGCCTTATCAGGTTGTATCGCTGTGAGCTTCTGCCTGAGCAAGAGTGGATGGAGAGTGTTTAAGGCACTCAAGAAATCAAAGCTTTCCATTCCCACTGAGCTCTTCACTTGAAATGAGTGACTTTTTGTCACTGCACGGCATATCTGGATATGTCTTGATATGTTTTGTACTTATGAGCAGTACGCAGATGTGGCTTATTAAGACCTTTTCACTAGAATTCTGGCATAGTCTAGGATGAGACCTTAATGCTTGTCACTGAAGCCTTTGCTTTCATTCTTGAACACTCAAACACTGCAGGAGGTTTTACACAGCAGAGGCACCCTGGACAGACTCAAGGATACATTAAAAAGGTGCTGGAGAACCTATTTGCTGACTGGCACATCCTTTTAGCACTTTCATCAGGGGCTGCACTGCGCACAGCCATTTGTTGCAGTTTGTTTTTTAACCTTCCCAGTAGGTGTTCTGTCTGCTCTGCGGGGGAAATTCTCCAAAATCTGTCTGATCGGTTGTTTGGTGTTCCAGGTCATTAAAGTGTATGACTATGTCTTGTAGCGTTGGTACATTCACATAGCTTAATAGTCTAAAATGAGGGAAAGGAAAAATAGCCAAAATTTACATAAAACCACCCAAAGATTTTTCTAAAAGATGAGATCTTAGGGGCACAGCAACATGTGTCCCATCCAATCAGATGTCATTATAATATCATTTTGCAATCTTTATTTTAAAGTAATAAATCTGCCATTGGTTTAATGTGCACAGTTACCACAACCCTCTCAAAATTACGCTCGGCAGTAGGCGCAACTTCCAAAACCAAAGCCAACTTTTAATCCTCCTTAAATCAGCAGAACTTGGTCGGCCCTGTTTCCCCTTAGAGATTTTACACGAAACACAAAAGTCCATCATGTTTTCAGGACCTGCTGAAACACAGGAAACAAATCCCTCTGGGAAACACAAGCCCCAGATAATTTGCCTTTCCTGCCCCGGAGTGGAGCTCACTTTGCCTGTTTATGAGCCTGCATGGTGAAAAACTGAAAGCCTGTCCCTTTAGGTCAGCATAATTACCCCCTCCACATTTCTACCACTAGCTTTCCATTAAGGTGGTGACTCACCATGCCCAGCTCACTCTGGCCCAGAATGTGCTAGCAGCTGAGAGCTAATTACCACACACAGGATGACAAGAATGGTAGATAGTAGGTGTTATTTGGCTGACTCACAAGCTAACTAGCTTGCCTGCCGCCGCTAATTACTTATTATAAGTGGGGCCTTTGTTTGAGATATTTTGTGTGGACATTACATTGGGAGGATGCTTACATGTATGTGTTTTTTGTGGGGTTTTTGTTTGCTGTTCCAAATAGGTTTGTTGGGTCATTTATTTTTGAAATAAATATTATGCAATGCATAAACACAATCTGAGATATGTGGGTCACACTGAATCTTTCCAGTAAACAGCATAAATAATAAAATTCTGATGCAAATATGCTGCTAACATGCGAGCGTCTTTGCCAAGTGGTGTAATATTGTACTGTCTTACAGAATGCACAGCTTAGCATTGACTGTGTGCTGAACATGAAATATGTTCTGTGTAGTCTCCATTCGTTTTAACAGTATCAGATAACAACCCCCCGTACCACAATTCCTTTCATATGTTTTTGTCTTTTTTTTTTCAAATGACCCCATCTTCTGAGCATCAGCCTGCTTATAATTTGCAGCTCTTTCTCCATGTAGACTTACAGTATGTCCATAAAAACCCCAGTGACTTAGATGTTTTCTTTTATTAGTACATTCACTAAAAAAACAAACAAAAAAAACAGCACAAATCACACAGTTTTTTTTTTCTTCTCTTTTTAAATTTTTTTTAGGGAGGATTTAATTGAAATTGTATTTTGACAAATAACCATTTAATGGTGTAAAACAGGCTATTGTGTGAGTGTGCCTGGGAGTGTGTGATAAGAGTAACAGTGGAGCAGAAGCAATGACACTTCTTTTTCTAAAGACTGGAGAGAGAAAAAGAGAGAGAGAGCGAGAGAGAGGGGGTAGATGGCATATAAGTGTGTGTGCAAGAGAGGAGAATTTACAGAAATAGTAAACAATAAAAAAACAAACACACACACACACACACACATTTTTAACTGATTAACCCTTCGCTTACACTTTCATAGTTGCTTAGCAAGCCCTGCCATTTTCTACACACTCCCCACGCCTTGGTGTGCGTACTGTGTTCGTTCTGTCAGTTAAATACGCTGTGCTTGTCTTCTTGTCTGTGGCCAAACGTTGGCACACTAACGCTTCCTGCATGCGGCACTGTGAAGTTTGCTACAGTGCAACAGCGTCTGCGCAGAGCGACATTGAGCCCAGGCTACCATGTTGTTTTATCGGTTGCTAGCAGCGTTGCACGTGTGCACCATGGCAGAGCAGCTAATTCTAATCCTTATGGGGCTTCCAGAGTATAAGCTGAGAGTAGCATGCTGTGGAAAAGACACATAAATGGGGTGTGTGTGTGTGGGGGGGGGTAAAACAGTGCTTTATTTTATATTGTAATTGGGTGTTTTTCAAGCATAAAGCAATTGAATATAAAAATGTGCGAGTCTCAGCTTGTAAAGGTGATTATAATTGTTATGCTACAGTGATAATATGAAAGTCCGATGAGAAAATCCCCTTGTTTTAAGAATCTGTGGTTTGCTGGGCGTAGCTAGGAAGCTTTTTGAGTTGTTTCAGTTGGCTTGTGTGTGTGTGAGAGTGTGTGTGTGTGTGTGTGTGTGTGTATGTATGTGTATGGCAGGAAGCCATACACATACATACTTATTAGGTCTTATTAGGAGCGTGGATGAGTCACTATCCTCCTCTCCTCGCCACATCATCTTGCAGTTGTTCTCCTTATAGATAGTTGGGTCGGAAGTGCACAAATGACACAGTTTGTTGTGTCTACATTTGTGCTTTTACCTGAAAGATACAGAGAGAGAATATGCTTCCAGCAAACATGACAACCACCTGCTGTACAAGAGGCTTTGCCTGTGCTTGTGTGTGCACTTGCAAAAGCTATGCTTGCAAGATGAATGAGGGAGCTTGACATGCTGGGACACTTTATTTATGGGGGTCTTTGGCTTTGAGTACTGAGTGTTCAAATGGGCAGAGAGAGGTAGAAACCCGGAGAGGCAGGACACGCGTGGAGGGTAGGGGAGAGCGCGCGTTGCATTTGATAATTGGCTGAGAGATCGTCACCAGAATGAAATTATGCTAGTTAATCTCTCCTCAATTAATTACCTCAGGAGCAAGCTGCAGTACATTCATTATTCCAGAAAGAGTATTGACCCCGCTGAAAGAGAAAAGCAGCCATATCATACCCATACCCATACTTGCAGCATTATTGTAATGCTTGTTAGTGTATAGACTGCAGGCTGCAGCGTTAAAAAAAAAAAGAAAAAAGAAAAGGAAGCAATGACATCTTCTACCTGTCTATGCAGTGACCCAGAAAAATCCTCCTATAAGTTCTGGATGACTTGATTTATCTTTTTTTTTTAATGTTTATGATGTTGTTCAAGACAGAGGTTATGTATCTAGGGAAATTAGGAAAAAGGAGGTTACAGCTCATTACGAAACCCCCTCAGAGTTTTATGTTTAGGTTCAAGTGTATGTTTTCTCTCACTCACTCTCCCTCTTACTGTTAGCTCTTCCCCCGAGCCGGTCTTGCACTTCTTGAGGCGTGGTGATGACGGTGGTGACGGTGGTGGGTTTTTCCATGATATTCCTTCCGTTGCACTTGGCAGGTAGTAAATACTTCAAGAGGCTCATGAGGTGCAGAATAGATCACCTGCTGCCGCATTCAGCAGCGTCCCTCCAGCTGGCGTAGGAGCAGCACAGCTAAAGCAGAAAGGTTGCTGTAACATGGAAAGATGTCGCTTATGAAGAAAAGGGCAAATGTGGGTCAAGAAGACGCATGAAGAGAGCTCGCCTTGCATAAAAGTGCTAATAAAACTAATAGTTATTTCTAGAACAGTAATTACAGGATGGAAAATTTGTTATTTTATGCTCTTTCGATCCACGCAGCCTCCTACTTACAAGATTTTAACTGGGGGTTAGATGTCGCTGAAAAGAAATCCACTGTTGATGTTAATGCCATCAATTAATGCTGCTGCTAGCGGTGCGCACCATGTCTCGGGTTCTCAAAGGTCATTACTCCCCAGGACTTCCCTTTTTGTTCTCATTTTCCCCTGCAACACTGCTTATCTTCCATCCCTCCTTAATTGTCTGGCAAACATCTCAGCAAGAGAAAGACAAATATCGCTTTTTCCTGTGGATATTGTTCTGTCTGAACTTGCCGTCGCCGCGTTAATAATTTAGCACCTATTCTTTTTCTCGACGCTACTTTCGCTCAGGAACATTTCCTCCCTCACCTTATTTTCTCCTCTTAGACTGTTCTCCCTTTCTTCTTTTCCTCTGTTTCCTTCCTTTTATTCCCCCAAGCCACCTTTAGTTGTGTCTGCGCGTGTATCTGCAGCCAGAGCTGTCTGCCTGTCTGTCTTTGATGCTGAGGACCTCTCAGCTTCAAGGCAGTGCCACAGGGGCCCTGCAAAAGTGAGACCGCCAAACACAGAGACTTGCTCTGTGCCATAATTAGTCGGCAAGTTTTCAGCTAATTAAACGGGACCCTATTAGAGGCGCGAACGAGTAGAGAGAGGGAAACAAGAAAGACGACTGCAGAGCAACTGTGGGGAGAATGCTAGCTCTCTTTGGTGTTGTTTTTGGCTTGAGCTTCATCCCTAACTTAGGATCCTTTTGTTCCAGTTTTTGTCTCCTTGTTTCTCTTTTCGTTTGTCTCCTTTTTGTATTTTTCACACAAATACCCGAGTATTTCCAAAAAATGCTCCAATGACACGTGTGCACTGTCACTGTAGACTGCGATTGCGCTGATGTGCAAAATAGACATGTCGATACAGGGAGGCCTTTATGAGGACTAAAGAGCAGTAACCCTCATGTCTAAGCTACACTCACTGTTCACACACAGACACCTTATTCATGCTACTTTACCCGAGCCCTGACGTCTTTCTCTTTTCTTGTCTTAATTGAAAAATTGAAATCATGTGGATTGGTGTAAATGGCACTTGGGAGGTTAAAGGCTTTTTTTTTTTTAGCCTTCTTAATAAAGGGAATGAGATGGAAGCATATTAGACTGAAGAGAAGTGAGTGGCGCCTTGCCTCTGGCTGCACACAGGATCTCATTGTTTGGAGGAATAGTTTGAAGCTTTAAACAGGCTAATTTAAGGTCTGGATTGATAAGTTAATGTGCGCATGCTAGAGTGGACATGGAGTGGCATACCAGGAATTATTTATAGTACAGTCCATATTCTGTTTTATTCTTCTGCCTTGTCTTTTTCTCCTCCCATCTCCTCATCCTGTCTGTGCTAATGTCCTCAATTCTTTCTCATCTCCCCCTGTCTCCCCTGCTCTCCTCTCCTCTGAACTGCTCTCTTTGGCAGTGTGTTTGGCCTGTGACGGCCCAGAGGCAGCCATGCTGTCTTCTCCAGTCAGTCTGCTGTTTTCCTTTTCCCATGCCCCGACCCTGCTCTACTCAGCGCACACACTCTCTCCTTCCATCTCTCCGTCCTTTATTCTCTTTCTGCCTGTCCCTCAGTCTCTACATCATCCCTGTGTACGTCTTCTCCCTCATGCCTCATTCTCCTCCTTTTCTGCTCTGACCCCTATCTGCTATCCAGCCAAGTGCAATGTCTGTCAAAGCCACAGAGTAGACACACATACAGAGAAAAAAAATGCATGCAGGCGCATCATCTCTGTTTTTTTTTTCACCTCTTCTCTCTGTTTCTTTTTTTCCCTTAATCCATCTATTTCCTCTACCCCTTGCTTAGCTTTTTGGGTTGAACCTGCTGGCCAGAAATGAGAAAGCAAAAAGAAGACTCTCAGAAAGTGTTGCAGTAGTTAAAAAAAAGAGGCTGGCGATCAAACGCAGACCGGCACATGAACTTGCTGACATGCTATAGCAAAAATGTGCTGTACAGTATCGTACAGCACAAGAAACTGTAATCTATAAAGTGTGTGCAACTGCCCAGAAGCAGTAACAGTCTGATGCTCCGTTTTTTTTTTTTTTTTTTTTACTACCACTGCAACATCTTAGCAAGCGCTAAAGACACCGCATCAAATTGCTACTGTACCCAAGCAGTGGAGGCTCTTTGAAATACCCAAAGTGTAAGCTAGTCAGCTGATGGGGGTGGCTGACTAAAGTCCACTAAGAAAAGCCACAGCTCAACGAGCGCAGCCGCTGGCCCACTTTCAGCCTGCTTTCTCGCACAACTGAAGAAGGTCTCCTTTTTATACTCTTTAAAATGTGTGCATAGAATGAGGCACTGACATCTCAGAGCGCTGTCGTACAGAGGCATCTCGGTGGGTAATCATCACAACTTTTGTCCTGTTCTGACTCTCGTCAATCCCTGAGTCATTAACGCCACTCCTCCCTTCATCTTTCAGAAGCCTCTTTTGAGTGAATGTAAAAGAGGCCTAATGGCTTGCGTCGTGGGCCATTATTAGCAGACCAGCCTCCACTTGGCTGAAAGTTCTTGTCTTCCAGCGATGTAGAGAGCAGGCACCCACACTATGCTGCTGTTTTCTAGCTCTGGATCCCCGCATAAAAAAAAAGGTCTGAGCCTTTTGGGATGTAACCCGGGGCAGAGAGGCTTCCTTGTTTGGCTCTCAGTGTCGCAGCGAGGCTTTTTAACACGGCACGTCTGACCCACTTGCATTGTGTTGTATTGTGGTCAGCAGCGTGGGCTCGCGGGATGTTTGTGAATATGTAACAAAAGTCTGCGACTC
This sequence comes from Pterophyllum scalare, assembly GCA_024447675.2. Taxonomy (NCBI): domain Eukaryota; kingdom Metazoa; phylum Chordata; class Actinopteri; order Cichliformes; family Cichlidae; genus Pterophyllum; species Pterophyllum scalare. The sequence goes on from JAMQGT020003216.1 coordinate 11,897, forward strand.
TACTGTGTGCGCTCAAGGGCTTTTCTCTGAAGATATTTTATACGTCCTCGTTTCTGAATTGGCTGTTGAAAGGGCCTGTGCATGTGTATGGAGGCAACGCTGCGCGTCCTCTCCACTGAAACAAACTGGAAATAATTACATAATATTTTTTTTTCCAGATACATTTTAATGTTCGCTTTCATCATTTAGTTTTGCATTCTTAGATATAGAGTAAGTAGGAATCAACTGACCCAGCATGGGTTTATAAATGGTGAAATTGAAGTCATACTGTTTCTTTGCCTTCCTGCTCAAATAAATAAACAATCTGATGTCAGACATTAAATTTAATTTAGCATTGCCACAGCCAGCAGGTGAATGTACTCCTGTGGGCTCAAGCTGGCTCTGGCGCACTTATTTGTCCAAAGCTAAAGGACAGATGGATTTAAGTGGTTCCATATTGATGGCCTAACCTCAGGGGGAGGTTATGCTCTTAAAGAGTGAAAGAAAGAAGAAGAAAAAACATTTTTTGCTTTGATATAGCAGCCTAATTCATTAGCTCAGTCGGAAATGTCTTCATTTTTAGCAAGCCTGCAGAGTCAATGGACCGTGGCTAGAAAATCAGCCTCCTTTCAGCGTGCACAACACACAGAGTGCCGGCTAACCACCTCAGCATCTCGCTGTGCGGGGCGGCAGAGATGTGTTGCCGAAGCTTGGCTGCTTACCCACGAGAGCTGGAGGTAGCAAGAGGTCGTCCCTGCTGGGTTGTTTTTTTTTTCTTATACTAGTTTGCCTGAGTGTGACTGGGGTGAGGAGCCAATTGGATGAGCATTCAGGAGCAGGCCACGAAGGGCCCCTAGAGACCTGCTGTGCATTGTGGGTAGCCTGATGGCTCAATCCTGTGTGTAAATGAGCTAGACAATCAGTACCTGGTATCCGCTTGTCTCCTTGATAGCTGTGTTTGAGGCAGAGAAAAGGAGGAAGAAAACACGCTGCGATCCAGAGCCACAGTTATCATTTTCATCACATCAGCTGCCATGTTAACCGTGATTGCAGTCGCATCCATTCCACTTTTTATTTTCATGCCATTCTTCTAATTCGTTTAGCTATTTACAAATCATTAAGCGCAAATACTTGTATTTTGAGCCCTCAGATGTAAAAGTGATTTGTTTCATTTGGTTATTTGTTTTGTATTACTGAGCGGCAGTTACACCCTGAGGCATTGTCTATATATTGACTAGCATTTTACAGTTGATGTCGACATGAAAATAGACTGCAAGAGTTTTTTTTAACAGAGATGAGTTTCTGAGAGCATAGGAATGGCACTCTACGATCTACTACAGTACTATCAAATGCTTTGCTGAAAGGCAAATTTCATAGTGAAACAAGTGAGTCACTTGATGAGTTGAAAACCAGATCAGCAGGACTTTAGAAGACCCTCATTCTGTGTTATCTGTCTCCCCTTTCTCCGCTGTCCTTGTCTCGACTGCATTCTGTCCTCAGTCATGTGTCTGCACTGCATAAAACTTTTTGCTGCTGCTGTCAGTGTGTCTTTTAGTTACAGCTTGAAGGCTGCTCAAGGTTTCTCATGCAGTACATATATATATATATATATAATATATAAATAAGTGACATAAAGATTGATTTCTATTCTATTTTCTTTTTCTTTTACAGGAGAAAAAGAGCATTAAAAGTAAGCCATGGTCCAAACTCTTTTCTTTCTTTTCTTTTTGTTGTTCTTGTTGTTGTTTTGATTATAGGCAAAGGCATGCTTGGCTTGGTTTGCACTCACTTTCGCTTTTGCTTGATTTTAGGTTTCCATACGTTCCATCAGGTCATGAATAAATTACATCTAACATAGCATCTCAGTAACACTGGCACTTGTATTAACTTTGGCACTGTGGGCTGTGGAGCAGACTCCTCCTTTTCTTCCTTCCTTACAGTTTTGGTCTTATATTGAACCAATTCATTAGCTTTGGGTTGCATTTGGGTTAAATATTTCAGATAGTTCACTGTCTGACAGTAGTCATTATCAGAAGGGTATCTGTCGAACCTGTTGTTCTGACTTAGCACTGTAAGCACATAATTTGCTTTCTGCAGTAATACAGTAGACGTAGTTAATCTGAGGCCAGCGCCCTGCTAGGCAATTGGTTAAGACTCCTATTACGGAATTTAAGAGGATATCAGAGCGCCTGAGCCACGCAAAGCTATTAAGCTACTTAGATCAGAACGTGATTACGGTCTGCCAATCACCAAAATAAGAAAACAGGGAGTTGTTGGTGCTCTCTTCTCACAAACATTCTCACCCGCACGATTATTAGAGACACGCACAGAGCAGGCCTAATTGTGCATCCTAAACACAAAAGTACAAACTGACTTCTTCTCTTCTATCGCCATTGCTGGTCCCCTCTCTTTCCTTCCCCTCTCAAGGCAAGCGCGTTTTGAAGCATGACATTATTTAAACTCTGATTCACGCCACTGTTTTTTTTTTTTCTTTTCTTTTTTTTTTTTTTTAAGTTTGGGGCTGTTGTTGTACCAGTGGAGTCTTCTTTGTTTTTTGTTACTTTTTCTGTCATGTGGTATGGGTTCTGCATGAAAACGAGAACGGCCTTTCTCTGGAAAAGCTTTAATGGATTCACTAGTGATAAAAACTGGAACCTGTATTAGCTGTAGAAGTGGGTGAATGGTAACCATCGTGACCAGTTTTTATTGTTTTCTACCTTCTCCATTTACATTCAGATGCGTTGATGACCTCATTAGGGAAAACTTACAGATTCACGCATCAAATGAAGGAATTCATAATAGCCAAGTCATGTAACACATACCACAAACAAACACTTAGTGGCAGGCAAGTGTACCATTACCCATTGTTAGCTTAGCATTAAATATCCCACTTTAGCGAAACCAACAGTGTCATTTACTTTTGTTTTTCTTTTCTGCTTTTTTTAGACTCCCGGCCCTTGCCTGACGTAGCCATGACTGGCAAGTGCACCCGGGAATGTGACGAGTATGGCCACTCGGACTCCTGCTGGATGCCTGTGCGCACGTCGCCCGAGCGACGGCCATCCAAGTCAACCACCACCCCCCAACAACCAAAGCTTTCCACTTTCATGAGCGGCAATGGCAGTGGCAGCAGCAGCGCCGAGCAGCCCGGCAGCCAAGAGACCCTCGCCATGGCCGCCATGGCCAATGGAGACCCCACCGCTGCTCACATGATGGGTGACCGCAATCGCAACCTGCTCAACAAGAAGATGGCCTCCTCCTCCTCCTCCTATGAGGCCTTTGGCTCGCCTTCCTATGGCTCGCCAGGAGCCGGGGAGGAGGTGCTGGGCCACCCCACTGAGGAGATCCCCCCTTGCACCCACTGGGGAGTACAAGCCCACATCCTGTGGTACTCTGACGCGACGGGAGGTGTATCTGTGAGCTGGAAGGGCTAGACGCACTTCACGTGTCACAACATGTGGCATTCAAACACAACAATAAGCATAGCTGCTTACCCACCACCATTACAGCTCTAGAAGCTTTTAGCCAACCTTGTTCCATGCAAGGTAGGACTAAACTTTCTCCAAAGACTTTTACGACAGCTCCTTAATGAAAAATCTATGTGGATATATAAACATAGTCACCATTTTTAAAGTGCTAATTTCGGCCATGACCTGGACGAAAGGAGGAGGAGGAGGAAAAACTGAGGAGGGCACTGATAACTTTCTGTGAGGTTGTTCTACTGGTGTGTCGGGCGCTTAGGACACAGTCTGCTGCCTGACAGTCAGTCTGTACAGTAATCAACTCATTTTACACATACAGTACATGCATGCATTAACCCCTGTTCCCATTAAGGGCCCCGTTCCCTGAAGATGACGCTATACAAAAGAGACCTTTTCTTTTTCTGTTAATGTTTTTTTTCTAGAAACAAAGCTGTACATGTAGACTATTTTGACTTTACAGTGTGTCTGGATATGCCTTTTTTTTAATTTCACAACAGTGTCTGGACATGATGTTCTGCAGCTGAACTAATATATTGGACAAAAATGGTCTCATGGTGTCATACAGACCATGGATTCTGTCATCTTTACTGTTTGTGATAAACGTTGCAGACCAAAAGTCAACTGCTTTTGAATCTTGTAAGGATGGGAAAGACTAAGCTTTAAATACTAAGTCCTTTCTTGATATGGAAAATTGTGGATGGAAATGGGAGCCAATGCAGTTTGCTGCAACAACACCTTGGTTAGACTACAACCCTACTGGTAGACTATGACAGACTTTTGATGACAGACTCTAACCTACCAGTGTGCACGCTCTTTACAGGAGTCACTCATTGTACATAAACATCAGATCGCAGAAACAGTGCTAACCGCTTCATTCCCTTTTGTCTCGCTACCCTTCCTCAGTCTCTGGTTCTTTGTTTTTGATTGGCGAGATGGAGCCCCAAACCCTCCCAATAAATGCAAGATCTTACAGCCATCACCTACAATTGCATTGGCTAGAACAGCATGTGTGTCCACAATTGTACATTTCGGATTACCTTAGTGGGATGCTAGTATTTATACAAAGTTGTGATACTTACCCTGTTTTTCTCAAACACACACGCAGACACACATATACAGGAGCAGAAAAGGCAGATTCATTTAACTGAGGCCGGTGGCACTGCTACACTGACTCACTGAAAATCCTGGGTAAGCACAGTGTGTGGCATAAGATTAAAATTGTCAAGGTTCAATGGAAACTGTATGTGTGTACTGGCCAGATATGCAGTATATAGTGTGTTTGGCCAAGTTGGTTCTAAAACAGCTGCAAGTACAGCTTTTTTTTTTTTAATAGTTATTTCCCTTTTAGTTGTTGTTGTTGTGTGATAGGACTGAGCAATAAAAATCATAATGCACATGTGACCAACAAGCATCAACTTCTCTTTCTATTCTTCTCAAGCCTTCGAGGTGACGTTAACCCACACGTCTGTCTAATGGTCTCTTTAGCAGTAGTAGATGTCGCTTTCTTTAGTACACGGCAATGGCTCTTTGAGCATGAATGTAAGAATCAGCTCAATGGAAAACAATCAAAAAGCAACGTCTGAATGAGCAGATTCCAGCAGGTTTTTGGATTACATGCTGAAAAATTTGGTGTCACACTGAAACCAAAGCTTCACACGCAGGATGAAGCAGTCCCTTTTTCACACGCAGACACACACACACACACAAAAGGACTTTGCTTTGAGTATAGAGTACGAGAAGAATTTTGTTTTAATGAAGGTTTGAGCTTGAATGATAAGAATGTGATGTCTCAACAAAACATCCATTACATCCTCAGAGCTGATGCTTTATGACCACTTACACATAGACACATAACAATGTTGAGATGTTGTGCCTCCCTGTCTCCAGTGACTTTTTCTTTTCTTTTTCTTCTTTTTTTGTTTTTTGCAGCTCCAGAGGTGCAAAATCTCATGACTGTAATAAAGCAAAAGATGCAATGGAACTTTTTGTATGTTAGCAAAACGCCCTTTGGTTCTGACCGGAGATGCTTTTTCTTTGGCATTCCGGCAATCTGATAGTATGCAAGTACTACTTGTTGTTTGAAAAGAAGTGCTCCTATACTTATCAACTGTATACATAAATAATTACTTTTTAACTGCACGTTTAAATGGGAACTTACTTCACTTACTGAGAAGGAAGACTTGTAAAAGAAAACTGTAAAACAAAATGTACAAAAAAAATGTTATCCCTGTAAACATAGAAGTTCATCTTTTTGCTTGCTTTTGTTATACCTAAACCCATGAGTTACGTGGTACAAGGTAGTACGTTCAATTTGGACTATGCTGTTGATTTTTTTCATACATTTTTCTTAATTTCATCATTGTTTCATCTCATACTCGCAACACAAACCCAAACCTTTCATGTGTTTCTTTTCTTCAACTTATCCACCGTACGGTTTTGATTTATTATTATTATTTTTTAAAATCTTCATCTTGTATTTGCTTTTTTTAAACTCATACAGTGATTTGCTACGCAATAACAGTCAAAACCGTGGAAATGATCATGACAGTATACTATGCGTTTTTTCTTTAATCCTAGGCGCTACTTTGTATACTTAGAGGTGCTTCTGACAAAAAAACAAAAACAAAAACACAAAAACAAAAGACAAAACAAAAAAACATTAAAAAAAAAACAAGAGTGAATGCAAATATGCAATTGTGCCTTTTTATACCAATCGGTATGATTAAATGTTGGTTTGGAATGGTACATAAACAATTTACGTTGACATGCTCACAAAAATA
>JAMQGT020003217.1:0-19766 GCA_024447675.2 Pterophyllum scalare
GCAGTAAAAACGGTTCCCAGAACACCAGGAGATATGCATTAGACTAATGTGTGATTAAACACATCCATGCATGTGATTGGCTGATTTATCAGCTTTGACAGTGGTAACTGGTAGGTTTCATAGACCAGTCATGAGGCAGTGGGCAGGGCAGGTTTATACATGTTTGTTGGCTCAGTAAAGCATCACTATTGTCATTTTTGACATGCAGTGGGGTTAGCATTAATGTCACTGTCCAGCCATAGTTAAAGGTTAGTCGTCTAAGACTTATACAAAAGCAAAACTGTCAGACTTAGGATGGCAGACTTAGGATGGGCCAGGCAAGATTACATCTCTCGGCTGGGTTGGGAACACCTAATCTGGAGGGTCACTTCCTCCAGAAGAGCTGTATTGCTGAAACCTGTTTTTTCTTATTTTTTTTAAGAAATACAACTTTTAAGTCATTTACTATTTTGTGCATCTATATTCTATTTCTTTGTGGTATGGTGACCTTAACACATCAGACTCTTACAATAATTACCCCTCCCTGTCTATGATGTCAGCCTTATAGAATCAGGAGTCCAGCATTAAGCCAATTAGCTCAGTATAAGTGAAGAATTACAGCATGTGACGTTGTGGGTTTGAATTAATCTAAAGGTCAGGGCTATTTTTCTTCCGATTCTTTCTATTGAGAAACATTTTTAAATTTTTTTTGCTTATTTCATTTTATTTTTATTGATACAGGCAATTTAATTTTGGTGTCTACCTCTAGCTTAAAGCAGATAACCTGTAAACTGGAGAGAAAATGGTGTCTCACTAATTTAGTAGCTTCATTTAGCCTGAAAAAAAAAAAGTTTGTTGCTCTCTAAAAAAGCCCTCCATTAAAGCTAGGATGTCTTACTATTCATCACTGATTGAAGAACAAGAACAACTGCTGGATTCTTTTCAGCACTGTAGCCAGGCTGACAAAGAGTCAGAGCTCTGTTGAGCCGAGTATTCCTTTAACTTTAACTAGTAATTTTATCTGTGAATTTCTACACAAATAAAAATGTAACCATTACAGAAAAAAAATAACCATCTCACAGACATATCATTACATACAGCTACTTTCAGATACTACTGATTTTTATTTAGACTCTTTCTCTTTGATTGATTTCTCTGAGTTAACTTCAATAGTTATTTCCTCCATACCATTAATTCAGTCATACACCTTCAAACTTAAATATGGTCAGTCTATCTCTATTAATGCGCTATGTACCTCAGGCCTTTAAGGTGACACTAATTAAGCCATTATTTAGAAAGCACTTGTCTTAGGTAGTTAATGGCCAAACTCCAACCTTCCTTTTCTCTCCAAAATCCTTGAAAGAGTAGTTGTAAAACAGCTAACTGATCATCTGCAGAGGAACGGTTTATTTGAAGAGTTTCAGTCAGGTTTCAGAATTCATCACAGTACAGAAACAGCATTAGTGAAGGTTACAAATGATCTTCTTATGGCCTGTGACAGTGGACTCATCTCTGTGCTTGTCCTGCTAGACCTCAGTGCAGTGTTCAATACTATTGACCCTAATATTTTATTACAGAGATTAGAATATGCTATAGGTACAACATTAAAGGTACTGCACTGCAGTGGTTTGAATCATATTTATCTAATAGACTCCATTTGTTCATGTAAATGGGGAGTGTTCACACACTAAGGTTAATTATGCAGTTCCACAGAATTCTGTGCTAGGACCAATTTCTATTTACATTATACATTCTTCCCTTAGGCAGTATTATTAGAAGGCATAGTATACATTTTCGTTGCTATGCAGATGATACCCAACTCTATTTATCCATGAAGCCAGATGACACACACCAACTAGTTAGAGTGCAGGATACATCTTAAAGACATAAAGACCTGGATAACCTCTAATTTCCTGCTTCTCAAATTCAGATAAAACTGAAGTTGTTGTACTTAATCCTAAAAATCTTAGAAGCATGTCTAACCAGTTTCTCTGGATGACATTATTTTGTCCTAAAGTAGCACTGTGAGGGAATCTTGGAGTCATTTTGATATGTCCTTCAGCGTGCACATTAGCAGCGTGCACAAACCTCATGTTTCAGTGTGAGGTTGAAAAACTAGTTCAAAACTAGCTTATAGTTAGGGCTAAATCAGGTGGCCCTGAATCAGTGCTTACTCACTGTGGATCATCTGATTAAATGGACTTTCTTTGTATTATTGTAGAGTGTGTACCTTATAATATAAAGTACTTTGAGGTGACTGTTGTTGTGATTTGGCACTATGTAAATAAAACTGAATTGAACTGAAAAAATACCAGGATGATAGGTGCCAATTGTGTATGGCTGTAAGAAAATAATCCTTAGTCATAGCAGTCATATTATTACTGAAGTCATTAAATCATACACCAACAACAGTACAATCCCCTTAGCTTACTTCTGGAACACAACAGGGCTGTGAAGAAATCCTCCTCATAAACCTCTTTCATGAAGGATCCTTTAATAGTTTCACTTGCATCTCTCTGTAATTCTATAATCACTGTGAAAGGAAGATGTATATTTAATATCTCATCTTGCTGTACTGATGATATGGCATGTTTTGAAACATTGGTTTCATAACTATATCAATAGCTCATCTCTTTTTCATGCCATTGATGATTATCTCTCCTTTGAGGCAACATCCGCCTCTGAGGCAAAGAGATGCACTTAGCTCTGCTTATTTCAATGCCTGATTGAAATCTGCTGCTTCACTTTATTAACACAATGCCACTCATCATAAAATGTGCTGTCATAAAGTAGTAGAGAAAAAATAAAAAGTTTGCAGTCAACTACCTGAGCAGATGGATGAATTCTGCAGAGCACTAAGCTGATAAAACCAGTGTAGTCTTGTAGATGGCAGCTGATGGATTTCAGTGTAGTTTACCAGGATTTACTTCTGTGGCATCATTTATCTGTGTGATCGTTTATTGAATCTGCAAAGGGGAAAAGTTTGTTTTCAGAGGCTCTGTTTTGAGATTAAGTAGATGTGACATCTCTGCTACCCACAATCCCCTGCGGGAAAAGCTGGCTGTTAGCGATATTTCCCTGGTGACGGTTGAGCTTGAGCTTTACACCGTGTTACAGCAATTAGATCTCAATTAGTTCTGAAGTAAACACACACAGAGGGAGCGAGATGCAGTGTGTTTGAGAGAGAGCTGTTAGCAGATGTAAAGGGCCCTGTTTTTCTCTGGGGTCTTGTTTGAACCTCGGTGTCCCACATGTGCTTGCTGTAGCCCTGCGGGCAGAATTCAATCTACAGCTCCAAGACATGAACACACAAACATATAAAGGTAGGAACACCAAAAACAAGAGGGACAGCAAACATAAAAATGGGAACCTTGGTGATGTATCATCAGGCAGTCAGGTAACTTGGCTTTAAAGAAATTGACTTAGTAATCCAGACTATAGCTCCTCCCTTCCTATCCTGTCTGCTTTATTTCTTCCCACCCTCTTTTCGCATTATTGTTTTTTTTTTTATTATTCTCTGTCCCATTCCTCATGGAGTGGCAACTTCAGGATGAGAAAATGACAAAAATGTGGAAGACCCAATATGTAGTTCCTCTAGTGGTCCCTTCAGGCTGACTCTAAAAGTGAGTAAATCCCATAGACTCCCATGTTAAAATGATGGCGCACGTTACTGTAGCTGGCAGCTACCTGCTAGGTATGGAAGCTTGTTTCCGCCACAAAAAAAAAATTGCCATCTGTAAATCAAAATTTCAAGTTATTAACTCGAAATTTTGACTTTTTAACTCGAAATTTCGAGTTATGGATGGCAATTTTTTTGTTTTTTTAGCGGCGGAAACAAGCTTCCATAGAGGCTAGGCATCACCAGAGAGCCTCTGAACTAGACCTCCCAACTGTGTTTATGCTCTTGGTGCCTTTTTTGAACTATCTGAAAAAAACAGTATGGCTTGCTTCAAGGCACAAAACGTCCAAGACATTTGTGCTTTAGTTTTGGTGAGTGAAAAGCTAGTATGCTATTATTCTGTTATTTAGCACTAATTAGCATAAATCTACATCACTGATATGTATATCTACATTTTGTGGATGCAGCTTGCTATGTTTGCTAAGCGAGCTTGCTAATGTTAGCAGTAACCTGGCACTCCAACCTCTCATCTAAATACTGAATGTTCACCTCCATCATGGTAGTGGCCAGAATGCTGATACTGGGGCTTCACAAATCACTGGATGGCATCCAGGGTGATTGGATCCCAATAAAAAACATGTGGAATAAAGAGTATGTTTGTGTGAGACAATGAGGGGACATACACCATATGGACAAAGCATAGAGCCGCACCTCTTAATCTTAGAATTCAGGTGTTTTCAGTCCCACAGGTCTATAAAATATTACAAACATTCGTGAAAGAATGGGTCATCCTGTAGTGCTTGCTGAATTGGTAGTGGTGGTACTGTGACAGGATGCCACTCTTGCAACAAGTCAGTTGGTGAAATTTTCTTCCTTCCGAGATATTCCACAATCACAATAAGTTGCATTGTTGCAAAGTGGAAGCATTTAGAGACCACAGAAGCTCAGCCACGAAGTGTCAGACCATGTAAAATTACAGTGGAGCTGTGGAGAGCTGAGGTGCATAGTAGGGCTGCAACTAATGACTATTTGATAGTTGATTAGTCATTGACTATTGAAATGATTAGGCGACTAATCGGATTATGAATCACATAATAATGAAATGGCACTTATTTCGCTATCAGCTTTTACATTTAGTATAAGGTTATTTAAAATGTGGTAGTAAACACACGGAAGATGGATACTTCATTCAAAAACTTTAATCAGGTTTGCTGCTGATATAAATTTAACAGTCCATTTTTCCAACCATAAAAAAATATATAGTACTTTTTCTTCCCTGTAAAACAAAGTTGGCACATAGCGTTTAGCACGCCGTGTTGTTTCACCAGTAGCCGCCATGACTAAACATGCCGCTGAAGCTCGCCAGAGATGGACGGACAGGAAGACATCTCACTCCGTTAAAAAAAAAAATCATCAGTAATAAAAAAATGACTATTAACAACAATTAAAATTTGTCATCAACTATTTTTATTGTCAATTATTGTCGACAATGTTGACTAATCGTCGCAGCCCTAGTGCATAGTGCGTAAAAGTTGTCAACACTCAAACACACAAAAACTGTGCACTGGGAGCTTCACGGCAGGGGTTTCCATAGCTCAGCAGCTCCTGTAGGTGTAAAGTGTAGGTGGCCCAGTACTTTTGTCCATATAGTCTGAAATTTTAACATAGCAAACTTAAAAAATAAATGCAAACTCTGCAGGTGACATATGAGGGACAAATGCAGTTATTCTTATATTGTTACAATTTACTTATATCACTATGTAAATTGCAACAGTGTCAAGATTAATAAGATTCTGAAATACTTTCGCCAATATCTGAGGAAGTTTTTAAATTTTACAAGTGTGAATGAAAGTTTGTTTTATGGTTTCCTTTTTCTATTGCAATAACTGTTAAAAGTGTTAAGTGTTATTTCAGGTGTCATTTTGTCACGGTGGCTACATCCATCTTTTGTATACATTCTATGTTCTTCATTTGTCTTTTACTCTTCTTCGCTTTCATCTCTTTTCTCCCCCTACCCTCTTTTCTGTCCCTTCATCTCCCCGATCTTCTGTTTTTCTCTCTATCACATCTCTGGCTGCTCCTCCTCTCTTCTCTCCTTTTCTTACCACTTGGTGTCAGATAATCTCTTCCCTCATATCATCCTTTCTTTCTACAGCCTCTTTTTCTCTCCTTCCCTTTTCCCCATTTCTCTCTCTCCATTTTTTCACCTTTTACCTTATCTTCTTCACAACAGTTCATCACCCTTGTCTGTCTCCTTCATTCTCCTGAAGTGTAATCTTTATCTTCTTTTCTTTCCTTCTCTCCGTTTGCTCTCTTCTGCATTTCCTCTTCTCTTCCACCCTGTTTCTTTCGTTGTCTCCTCCTTTTCTCTCCATTTGTTGTTCTAACTTCCTTCTTTTCTTGCAGACCATTTCTTATCCTTACCATTTTTCATCTCCTCTCCTCCTTTCTTTGATTTTTCTTCCATGTCCTTTTCCCCAGCTTAATATCCTCTCTTTTCATCTTCCCCATTTTGTCATCTTTTTTCCTTCTTCCCTCATTTTGTCATTTCTTATTTGCTCCATTTCTTTATTTCTTCCCATATCAGTCACCTATCCCCTCTTTTCTTCTTCTCATCTCATCTTCTAAGTGCTTTTCCAGCTTTACCTCTTCTTTTTTACAGTTTAGTTCCTCTCCTCTAATTTATCTCCTTATCCCTCTTTTCCTCTTCTTCTTTCACTCCACCTCTCTTCTTTCTCCTCCCCTGTGTTTTACCTACAGTACCTTTTTTATCTACCGTTTGTCACCTCTTACATTCTCTCCTCAATTTACTCTCTTCTCTCCTTTCCTCCCCTCTTTTTTCCTTTTCCTCCCACATCATTTCTCTACTGTGTAATTTCTGTCTCTTCTCTTCTTTCTCTTTTTTCCTCACCCCTTCCTAATTTTCTCACCTTCTTTTTCTTCCTGGTGAGCCCCTTTCTTCCTCTATCCTCCTGTTCTCACTCATCTCACATCACCTCATTTTCTCTCCATCCCCTCTCCTTTCTCTTCCTTGCCCTTCTCCCGCTCTTCTTTTCATTTATCATCCCACCTTTCTGACTTCTTCTTTTTCTTCCTTTTGCTTTCACCACCTCCTCTTGCCCTTTTCTTCTCTCTTCATTTCCTTATCACCTCTCTCCTTTTTATCTAACCCCCTTCTTTTGTCTGTTTTCTCTTTTCCACTGCATCTCTTTTCTATTTTCTCTTTAACTTTCCTTCCCCCTCATCTCCCTTGTCCTTCCTTTTCTCTTCCCTCCACACCTTCTCCTCTCCTTCCTTTCCTCGCTTCTCCTCTCCTCTCTGCTGGGTCGCCGCGCTTGTCGCGGGTGATAATCCATGTCACGGCGGCTGATTGGGGATTAGGACTAGCAGTTTATTCACGGCAGGCAGAATGATACAGCGCTTAGTGGCACAGGCTCCCGCGGCAGCCGCTCTCTGCTGAATTAGCAACATGTTTGAATGAGATAAAAGAGAACAGCTTACCCCACCGCACTCCACCACCTAATCCCTATACAGCTGTGAAATGAGCCGGGCTGTACGCACCACACCTAGACCCACTCTGCCTGCCTCTCTCTTTCTTCCTCCCTTTCTCTCTCTCTCTCTCTCTCTCTCTCTCTCTCTCTCTCTCTCTTTCTCACACACACACTTGCCCAGACTATTTATACTATACCTGCCTGCACACACACACACACACACACACAGCACACTCTGAGCAAACTCTAATTCCAAACCCTGAGAGCACATACCTCCACCATGACTGCACAATCCCTTGAATGGGTTATTCAGTGAAAGAATGTTTAGATTTTTTTTTTTTAAATTCTGGAACTACATCAAAATATAGTCATGTCCACTTTAAGTCATGTAAAACTGACTGAAATTATTTTTGGGCACCACCTTAATGTGTCATGGGTTTATTACCTCACCCACCGACAGGTGAAGGAAGGTCATGTTTTCGGTCGCTTCTGTTAGCAGGACAACTCGGAAAATTATGAAAGCATGTCGTTGTAAATTTCTGAAGTTCTTGGGGGTGGTACAGGGAACAATTGTTTAAAATCTGGTGGTGATCTGGATCACAATCTCAATCCAGGATTTTGTAAAGGGATTCTTTACCATTGTGATAGGGACAATATTCACATATTTCTGTCTAACCTTATAAGAATAAGTCACAATCCTCTAAAAAGAATTAGGGTGCAACATAATAAGTTCTGTCTTATGTTTATGATCAAAGGATGATTCCAGATCTAATGATCGAGAATGCTGAAAATTATTATGACTGAGTTTGACAAGATAGGGTGGTATCTATCGCAGTGTAGTATGGGCACATAGAAAATTTGGGGTATGTGAAGTATGCGCTCTACTGAATGCCTATCTAGTTTGGGTTTTGATTAAGGATTGACTTAGCAAAATTTCAAATGTCTCACTTGATTGCTGTCCTGTTACACTTGGCAGAATCATGCAGCATGTATTCCGTATCCACTATGCCTGCCTTTCAGTTTAAATGAAATTACCCAATGAACAAAAGGCAAGAAAGTTCGTTTAAGACTAATTATATACAGTATCATGTACCAGAATAGATTCTGAATGTAAGCTGTGTAAATTTAAAATACATTTTTAAAAAATGCAAATTTTTGTGATTGCATAAGGTCTCATATCAAGCAGAGAACTAGTAACAAGTACAGGGTATCCCATACTAATAATTAAATTTAATGTGATGTTGTTTAACATCAGGCTCAGCTTCAATATTGCTTTCTAAACTTTGTAAATATATCCAAGAATCCAAATTTGCTAAATGAGTGTCTTTTAATAATTTAATAAAAGACAACAGGACTAACATAAAAAAATAAAAATAACAATAGGAAAAATTATTTACACTATTTACCTAATTTACATGCACTAGTCTCATTTCAGCTCATTGTGAGAGCCATTCCTGCATACTGCAGTTATCATGGCTGTCACGGGTAGCTCATTAAATCCCATAAGTGCAATAACAGCTTCCAAACTAGTATTAAACCGAACATAACAAGCATGAGAGCACGCAGCAAAAGAAGGGGAGGTTGACAGGGAAAGCATGCTCTTCAGGGTTCTGCAGGAGTGTCAGCTCACTTAACCACAGTGTGGTGCATTCAAAAACTATTGCGGACAAACAAACAAAACAAAACAAAAAAAAAACCTGTTGGCCTGCAGGTATGAAATAGCTCCAAACTGCTGATCCTTTGCTGTTAGCGTCCTCCATTCTATGTTTGCTCTCCTGCTAGGAATTGATGATAACTGATGATTAAGCACAATAGTTAAGCATACAGTAAAGGCAATGAGTCTGTGTTACCTTATTTAACACAAATTGATGATTTTTCCTCTTATTTCTGAAGTTGTGTTAAACTCATCCATCAGGGATACTGAGTCAGAGGCCAACCGGTCGCAGCAGATGACTGCCCCTCCCTGAGCCTGGTTCTGCTGGAGGTTTATTCCTGTTAAAAGGGAGTTTTTCCTTCCCACCGTCGCCAAGAGCTTGCTCATAGGGGGTCGTTTTGACTGTTGGGTTTTCTCTGTGTTATTGTAGGGTCTTTACCCTGTTGTGATTTGGCGCTATATAAATAAAATTGAATTGAATTGAACTGAATTGAATTGAATTGAACTGTATTTGAATTATGCATGATTGTATTACGCATTTATCCATTACACTTATTTGGTAGCTGTGCACTGGAACTCTCAAATGGTTCAAAGAAATGTCTACACAAATGAGGGAGGCCACCATTAGACTGAGAAAGCAAGGCAAACATATCAGAGAGATACCAACAACTTTACAAGGCCGGAAAGAGCACATAAGACAACTAAAGTGTTTGTCAGGAAATCTCTCACAGAGGTATGTATGTTAGATTTTGCCAGAAAACATCTTAGAAAGTCTGCACAGACCCTGATGTAGCCCTCCCCATATATCCGGGCTTGGGACCGGTGCTAGGAATACACTGGTTTGTGTCCCCCTGTGTCTGGGCAGTCAGTAGAACCTACTAGTGTTCACTGATGATGTTACCGCTGATCGAAGTAGCAGGATGAAATCTGATGTGAGTTGTGGGTTCTAGACTTCAGGCAGTCCTTGACTGCAAAGGGTTTTCATCCAAACTAATACATTATTAAGACACATAATCCTTATATTTAAAATTATGTTAGTTGTCCAATTACTTTTAAGCCTCCGAAAATGGAGAACCTGTGTATAAAAACAGTTGTCATTCCTAAACAGTTAAGGCTAAATTTTTGTAAAAGCCTTTAAATTCAAGCTGAAATTCTGCATGTCAATCATATGGTGGTCCATTATAATGGTGTACACAGACAAAATTGCAAAAATTGTATCATTATCCAAGAACTTCTGGATCTAACCATATTACTAGGTTTCTGTGTCGGAATATAGTATATATTAGTCAACAGGTAATCTAATTATAAAGAGATAATAGGCTGGGATTTGGTTTTCGGTATCAGGTTGTAAATCCTTCAGGAGGCTACCTTAGCAGAAAGCTCTGGACAGCTGAAACGTGACTTGATTTGTTGTTTGTTATTCTCCACATGTGATTAAGCTCTAAAAATAGCCCCTCATTGGAGAAAAAACTTAAAAACTACCAGGAGACAAAGTGTGGCCCGTTTTGTTAATGGTTTTGGCCAGAAGGGATTGGCCATCTCCACCAATAAGTCCTGCTGTATATCTCACTTCATTTGGCCAGTGTTGTGTCAGCAAAATAAGGCAGGGAAATAATAATGTGTGGCTATCTACATACGGAGAAGTAATGAAGGAGAGAGGGGCAGCGGGGAGAGAGGAGAATGAGTGCAGGAGTGGAGAATTACAGCTGATATTAGAACTGTAGGATTTGCAGTCGTCTCCTACAACACGAGTAGAGCAAAGGTGATTCGCCTAAAAAAAGCAAAGCAAGCATTTTATTCTTCCCTGCCTTATCAGGGGAAGGAAAACACTGACATTTGCTGCAGTCATGTTTAATTTGCACATCTTTGCATCTCTAAATTGGTCTCCTGTAAATTCCATCCATCCATCAGATGCCAAGCCAACATTGCCACAGGTTGTTTTGGGGATTTTTTTGTTGTTTTGATTGTTTTTACCCTTAGTGGCATGTGGAGTTGCAGCACATTTCGTCATATAAATATACCCGAAAAGTTATCTGACACTACTTTTGTCACCAGCAGGACAGATGAGTGGGACAAGGTTTCCCAAGGGTTTGACTTTCAAAATCTTCTTTCACTGCTGCTCATTTTTTCCCAGGTTGGAAATATCCAGGTTAATTCTGACAAAGATAATCCTTGGTTGCAGCACTATTTCATCAGAAAGTATGAGATGGTGTCCTGAACTGAAGGCAAACATCATGGGGAGTATTTTGACAAAAGTCTAACTGTGAAATCTGCCCCTGGCTGCTGTTAATGAGCGCAGGGTAGCACACAGTCTGGTTGATTTGTTAGTGATAAACATGCAGCTTCTCAACCTTTTAAACCCAAAGGGGAACAAAAACGTTACTCAGAGGCAGAACTAGTAGAGATAGTTAATAGCAACAACATGCTGTCAGAAAATGGAGTATCTTACACCACCTTTTAATCATTCATTGTTGTCATTATTAATCTCTGGCTCTCTTCCTCTTTTGTCCCATCTCTCTCCCCTCACCCCCAACAGGTAGATGGCAGATGGCTGCCCGCCCCGACCCTGGTTCTGCTGGAGTTTTCTTCCTGTTAAAAGGGAGTTTCTCCTTCCCACTGTTGTCAGGTGCTTGCTCACAGGGGATCGTTTGATTGTTGGGTTTTCACTGATACTGATTTGATACTGTTTTTAATTTAACTTAAAAATATATTTTACCAACTTTCTTTTTGTATTTGGCTGAACACAGACAATCCCCTAGTACCTTAAATTCAGATTCAGATATTAATTTTGCCTGGGAGCTTAAAGAAGATTGGTACTAAGCTAACATCCTTTCTTGTGCTGGAAATACAACTTCAAAGGAATGTTGTGTCTGCTGGATGTGTAAATATCAAAGTTCACCACATCAACAAGGTGATAATGTAGCCAGTGTTGCTTCTACTGCTTCCCATACTGCTCTCAAGTGCCCAGAGGAATAGCATTAAATTAAATCTTCACTCTATGAAGGTTTTTGCACATTTAATCACAAAACCTTCCAGTCATTGCCATCATTACCACCGTGAGTGTGTATCATTTTGTGACTCTGATATGGATAGAAATCAAACAGACTGAAAAATCATTGCTGATTACAGCTGTTAGAGGATCATGCACTCTGTGTGGCAGTACGCTTCTGTGTAGATCTTTTTGTTTTCCTTACGTTCTTAATCAGTCTGTGATACCATCGCTGCCAGAGCTCAGAGGCCATGTCAGTGTCACCTCCGCTTTGCCGCAGCCTCAGAGTCATCTTTGGTTACCAGTGGATAAGCACTTTCCCGCTGATTGGTTTAGCCAGCATCTCTTAATATCATATTGATGATAATTTCTCTGTAATGCGCCATTTGCACTAATTGTGATGCAGGGAGTGAGTAATGGCATGTGACTGCAGCCGCTCCCCAGCCACTCCTCAACACTTAATCTCCTGATTGTCCCAGAGAGACGAAACGTGACAAGATCGCCATAAACAATCTGCTTTCCTCCTGAACACACGCTCACACACGCACGCACACACACACACACACCCCCACACACACACACACACACACACACACACACACACACACACACAGAGCCCTTCCTCTGTTCACCCCTCCACATCTGACCTCTGTGCTACCTCACATTTCTCTGCCTCCCTCCTTCACAGATTTTTCTCTTTTTTTAATCTTTTGTTTTGCTTAAGGCCATTTCATTTCTCCCCCTCTGCTGCCTTGGCCTTATAAAATTTTATTTTTATTTTTTTTAATTTCTGGGTAGTCCATGTATTCCATGTAGTCCATTTTCTTTCTGTTTTGTTACAACCATCTGTCTCAACATTTTCCCTTTGCTAACATGACGAAAAATCACATCTGTTTTAGTTTGGCCATCCATGAAGTCTTATGTCTCTATAGAGCTTTATAACTTTGTACAACTCGTGAAACAGATATGCTGTAAGAAGATTTACAGTCACTTAACCCTATAAAGCCTGAACCATGGAATAATTGCCAGTGTTTATTGAACCTTCTGACAAATAAAAATAATAATAAAAGAAATTAAATATCAATTTGAATATTACATTTTCAGAATTTGTATCACATTTGCTACAGTTTGTATTTTTGCGCAGTTTATTGCTTAAAATGCACTGTGCAATTTATTTATTTATTTTTAAAATCACACAGATGATGTAGAGCTCTCAAAAACTCATTAATCAAATGTGAAGCACTCAATGTTACAAGGTACAGAAAATCAGTGGACCGGCTGCAGTTTAAAGGTGGGGCATCACAAAAAATTTGAATATCATGAATTTGATGATTTTGGCTTAAAACTCATGAAAATCAGAAATCCAGTATCTCAGATCATTAGAATATTTCCACAGGTCAATCAAAAAAAGGATTTAGAGTACAGAAATACTCCAACTTCCAAAAAGTATGTTAATTTATACACTAAATACTTGGCTATTAGCTTTGTTGGTTTGGCCAAAGTCTGATTCAACTTCCTGTCAGGAGGATTTGAAAAGAAAAAGAAAAAGAAAAATTTTATATATATATATATATATATATATATATATATATATATATATATATATATATATATTGTCTTAGAGGGGTTTTGTTGTTTTTTTTGTGTTTTAGTTTTAGTTCTGTTGTAGCAGGAACATTTGAATGTCTCTGAATGACACCCATGCATGTTTGTGGATCCCAAAGATGGATTTCTCTAGTGAGATGCGCACCGGTGGGAATCCACTTTGAGGAAAAGCAGCGATATATGTCAATTTTTTATGAACTTAATTCAAGCTGATGCCAAGTCCACTCTGATACATTCACGTATCAGTCACAGTAACACAAAGACCAATGGTGGCAGCTACATAGACTCCATTAGTCTGAATTTAATTTTGACCTAACCTAACTGAGGAGCTGGATCTGATCTCACAGAAGAGGACCCGTGAAGACTTTTCTCTCCTCTGTATGTTTTCCCACATGTAAGTTAAATGAATCCTGATTTGTTCTCAGAGAAGTAACCACAAAGACAGTTCGTCTACTCCTACAGACACATATAACTAGATATATATGCTAATACCACTTAACCAAATGAAATCATTTAATTGGCAATAGCAGTTTAACCTTTGAACAATGAATTACTGTGTCTGTGCTCCATATGCAAACCATTTACATAAGAGTGCATAATTTAACTGCACCCTTTATCATCGTGCTACTAAATCCTCCTCATCTACCTCACTACCCTTTGTGTTCACAGACACTGAACACACAACAGTGAACCACCTGATTTTTTTTCCCCCCTTTATCAGAGCTTTGGGTGTGAAATCGATGTAGGTGGCCCATCTTTAGCCCTGCAAGGGGGAGAACATCAAATCTAAATAGAGGGAGAGCAACCGAAGGAAGAAAACCTGGAGAAATGATGGTGATAATCATAGACTCATATAAATCTCAACTGGTCATTGTGGAAATTGTTACCTTTGTTATTAAATTAATGTGGACTGATTTAGATCTCTTTTTGTGTGAGGAGAGGATATCTGAAATTAAAAGAAGAAGAAAATCTTAATTATATCTTAGACCAGATTGTTTTCTCTTTCTCCTTCCTTCTCTCTGAGCTGGGAAAGAGAATGAGAGGCTGGTTGGGGGAGTAAAAGGGAGTGCAGAGAGTAGAATCAGTGACTGTAACCCCAGGGGAGGCTCAGACCATCGGACCTGATTCCCAGGCCATCTCATCGTTCCTAGTCCGGCTGTGATTTAGGAGGAAAGCGGTGTCAAAGCACCCATAAATCCCGTGTGCCGAAAGCGTCCCAGTCTCAATCTGTCAGTGAGACACCGGTCAGCTGGTAAATACTTCTTCATGTGATCACACACAGGAACACACACAAACACACACACACACGTGCATGAATATCTACTTTCCCAGTTCTACATGAGGAAGCTGCTCCTGCTGAAGAGACAGGTTTGTAACATGAGCGGCAAATGCACAGATGTGCAAACACACACACACACACGCGCACACACACACACCTCTACACACACACACACACACACACACACACACACACTGCCTGCACAGGTTACTGTATGGGCATTTTTAATGGCTGTTATCTTTACAGCAAAAACAAGGAAGATCAACGCATATAATGACAGCCAGATGAGTATATGTATGTGTTTGATGAGAGGAGCTGCTGTAGGTTAAATTACAAACATAAATATAAACATATATAAAGCATTCTTCCTATTGTGCATCACTTTGTAGCTGATCACTAGCAGACATTCTTGGCTCCCTGCATAGGAAACCCTGTAATGGAAGGGTGTAAGACTTATTTTGGGTCATGGACCAAAATCATTTAATGAACCATTGATTTACACAGTCAATAATGATCAGCCTGATATGTCTTAAAAAGTAAGCATAGTTTTTGGACTTATGCCTGTTTTTCCACATTGAATTCCTCGGCTGTCATTACAAAAAAAACACTAAGATTGAAAAAAATAAGGAAATGTCAGGATCTCAGCATTTTCTTTAATTGTTTGATATGTTAGACTTCTGGCCCGAAATAATAACAGATCAGACAACTGCTCTAATAGAGTGATCCAATCTTAACATGTTGTAACACAATTCCTCCTGGTATAGAGAAAAGTACAGGAGGTTTTCATACACACTGATAATAATGATGCCAATATTTGCTAGCTAGCTAGCGAGCTAACAAGCATTGCTGGTATTGGGATTTCTCACATGACCTCATGCGTACATTGCTCAAGAGTTGTCCACCATACTGGGTGTGATACACCCACTGGTTGCTTGGGAAAAATGTGTATTCCCTGCGAGGTTGGCAGCGATTCCAGGAGGTTGCTGGCTCTCACTGGGGGGAATTTATAGGTGCAGTACCAAAAACCTTGTGGTGATTGTTTTGGTTGCCGGCAGATTTCAGCACTTGCCTGTAGGATTACATGTTTGTCTGCAAATACTCAGTATTTACTAGTTACTGAGTAGTACAACTTGGAACTGGAGAAGGTCCACAGCCAGTACATTTCACCGCTTTACTACAAATTGGAGAATAGCTGACCAGTGTTTGTAGACAAGCCTGTCACTTCCATTCAAACTATGACTGCAACAGTATGCTAGTGACTGAAGCAATCACGAAAAGATTTTTATCTAACGGTTGGTGAAAATGGGTCTTTACCCAACGACTGCCATCAGCCTCCGGCAGCCACTCACAACCAGTCAGGAATGCTCATTTTTCCCTCACAAACGCTGATTGCCAGACGGTCGGGGACCTGTCAGAGGCCTTATTCACTTGATCCAACACCGTCATCATGACTGAGATGGCAGACAAGTTAACATTACGTGATTACTGGTCACATGTCTGCAAAACCTCAATAACCGCTCATTACATGCGTTTATGTGTGTTAAATTTTCTTCACTGTAGAAGTATCGTGTGCTCAGAGGTCACAAAATCCTAGCATGGCAGTTCTGCACTGCACAAGTGTGTACAAAATGTATATATTGTACTTAATGAAAGTGTACTAACACAAGTATCTGAAACACAATGTGTGTATTCTGATATAATCTCTAATTGAACTAAAATAACAACAAAGTAAAAAAGGACTACTACAGGGCCCTACTCAATCTTTTGTGAGATGAAAGGATGAAAAGGGGGAAGAAAGAATGAAAAATTAAAGAAGAGAGGGGAAACCAGCAAAAGACCAGGGCTGGAATTAATACTGAAGGGGACCAAATCTGCTGGGTCTAGGGGCATTGTCCCTGGAGAAAAAAAATACTCCGAAAAGTAATTTCCTTCCAATCCAAAAAATACATTGTAGTTTTTTTTGTTGTAGTCTTTTCTTTTCTTTTCTTTTCTTTTCTTTTCTTTTCTTTTCTTTTCTTTTCTTTTCTTTTCTTTTATTTTATTTTCTTTTCTTTTCTTTTCTTTTCTTTTCTTTTCTTTTCTTTTCTTTTCTCAGAACTCAAACTATGGCTTCTGTTCAATATGGCAACACAATTTGGACAAACCAAGAAAGAAAATGACATAAGAAGCAAAGCTTTAAAACATCCTAGCAAGGATGGGGCTGACGCCCACCCCAGCTGTCACAGGGTGAACTGCAGGGTGCTGGTCAATAATCTGTCACAGGGCTACACATGAACAAAAATGGAAAAGACAGAAAAAGAAATAAAGGAGGCAAAAATGCCAGAATAACGCCCAATTAATTTTTTGCGTGCCAATTCTAAAGGTACAAGTAACCAACCAGTTTAAAGGCATGAACGTAGGAAGTGTGAAAAATGGAAAGGACTCGAACAAACAGCATGCCAGTACATTTTTAGGAGTTTTAGAAGGTTGCGCTGTACTGCAAACTCTGCATTCTGAAGCAGTCATTTGGTTTGCTTCTTGTTTCTCTTCCTCTTCTTGTGGAACTTTCTGAACACCGAGTCAACAGGGTGTTTTAGTTCAAGCAAGGTCACAATGAGACAACGGCTCCTCTTACAGGAAACTTCACCCATTACATCATTAACCTTTACCTGGGCCCTAAAGGCAGCTATCACACAGTTAAACAGTTGCGCGCACACTGACCTCGGGGTCTTTGGGCCTCATCTTTAATTTAATCCAAAGTCCATCTGTACACATGCATAAACAAACATGCATGTCCTCACTCAGATGTGTATAGAGACATCCTCGTGTAGATCAATAACCCCCATAGATTGTCAATTACGCTCTGGAAGGGGAATGAATGGGATTTGCATATATATAGAGCCAGGTTTACCCATGCGCTCACAGGACGTCTTGAAACTGCTGCCCTCAGCATGCTGACCCCCCCCACTGGGGAGGAGGGATATAGGAGGTGACAGGAGGTGAAACAGCAACACCTGAGATATTATAGCACAAATCCTCATTATACAGTAGACCAACATTATCATTTGATTAAACTCATGGTAATCAGATGGTTGTGAGTATGGTGTGTTAGGGAAAGATGACGTATGCATGACAGTGGTTCTAAGAGTTACTTCAGAGATTGTTTTGTTGTTTTTTTAAATCGGGATCCCCATTAGCATCAGCTTCCTGGGATCCTACACATAAAACAAGCTGGTCCTGCTCATACGGATAGCTCTTAATTTCCCAGAGAGAACAGAAAACTAACGTATAACAGCATTCATGCAGCAAAATAATCGTTCTAAACATTTCTCATCCTCCAGTAGAATTTCTGTTTGATTGTGTTACTACGTGTCCTTTTCACATATATTTACTTGACAAGTTGTGGTGTGATATTTCAATCAGATTGATCCTCTTCACTTACATTCCACTATGGTTTGACTTGTATTTCACATCACAGCTTACATTTCTTCTCTTGTCCTGTCTTCTACATGTAGTTTTAGCTGCTCTATGCGATCACTCGTCTATTGGTGTGTGTGTGTGTGTGTGTGTGTGTGTGTGTGTGTGTGTGTGTGTGTGTGTGTGTGTGTGTGTGTGTGTGTGTGTGTGTGTGCGCGCGCGCACATGTGTGTGTAAGTGTGTACTACTGTGTACCTGAGTCACTGCAGAGGCATCAGGGGCCAATTAGCAGGGTGGATTATGTGTCTGAACTCTGCTCCGGAGGGAGGGAACCAAACCACAGTGTGAGGAGGGGTTGTGTGGGGGGGGGCTCACCACACGGAGCCACAAAAATTACACCCGCACCAAACACATCACTTCACTATACCAGTAATGGATTAGCTGTCATCACAGCGGTGTGCGTGAGTGACAGATGTGATATCTGTCGGCTGTTCAGAGCTGCAAATGTGTGTATATTTACACTGCTGTATGTGTACGTGTGCAGGTGAGACAACGACGAATCGAGAGAAAGGCAGCACATAAACGCCACTTTACATTTGTTTGATTAATGCTTCTGTTACAATAAGTGCATTCCTTAAAAAGTGTCATGGTGATCAATTATATAATTCATCAAACAGAGCGTTCAAATGGGGAGAATTTGCAGCTTCTTTTGTCCAAGCAGTAATATTTTCTGTCCGGACTGCAACTTTTATTCCATTTTTTAAAATTTGTCATTTGCCTTTTTTTTTTGTTGTCTGTTCATACATTATTTAAGTTGAATGATAAATACCTGACCTGTAATCAAAAAAGAACAAAAAAATTGAGAAATTTATAATGTCTCTGTTTTGTTTTAATTGTTTTATGTTAAAAATTATTTCTTCTCATTTTGATAATCTTCCCTACCTACAAATAGAATTTGGCTCTAAACACTTTAAATGAATAATGAGATTTTTATGTTACTTCAGTGTTGTGATGTACTTAATTGATCAGCTTTCATTGTATTTTCATACACAAAGCAGTGGAAGCAAACCTTTTTTTTTTTATCATATTTTATAAATAAAAAAACTTTTGGGGTCATTGTGGGAATTCCACTTCATGGTAAAGTGGAGAGGGCTAATTTATTATAGACTCCAGATCAGTAATTGAATTCCTTTCTAACCCATCTCCTTTTTTGAGGCTCTTGTGTCTTGCGTTTGATTGTTTTGTTTTGTTTTTTTAACCAGGATGGTTTGATTAAGCGTTTTTCTGGTGTGCACCTCATGTGGATTACAGTGCTTTTATGAACAACTGTGGCTCCGCGACTCTAGACGAGGGCTGAGGGCTGAACGATCTGTGTGTGGTGTGAGATGGTCAATGGGGACATGAAGCGTTAGCTCGAGCATCAGCGTGTCCAATGGGATTGATTTGATTTGTTGTTGATTGCCATAGCGACTCCCAGAGAGTGTGTATAATATCTCCGTTCTTCTCAGCTGTGTACACGTTAGTTACAACACAGCATCAGAGTCAGGTGGGGGTTTTTTTTTTCTTTTTTGATCTCAGGTTTGTATTTGCTCTTATATTTTTGGATCATAAAACTGAAAAACAGAAAAAGTCATTCCAGCTGACAAGACGGGAAAAGCCACTTCCACACCAGGCTGACGTTGTGTCAGTGTCGGTGTAATGTTGTGGGGATGCTATCGCTCTGTGGCAGCATCAAGCCAATATTGTCCCCCATT